>PVIW01006800.1:9439-60691 GCA_004026585.1 Noctilio leporinus | reverse complement strand
TATAAAAAAAAAAAAAAAGGCAAGAAAATTTCCCAGTTTGAAGACATGAAATATACCACCTGTGACAGAGATCACCTCAGTTTTTCCTTAGATAATTGTCATCTAAACATTGATGGATTTCTGGTGTTTTAACCAGGAAACCACATTGGACCACACAGGTTTTGCTCTACCATAGCAAACCCGTAATGGATTATAACTGTGCAATGACCAGAACACTTTTTTAAACTGGAAGGAACTCAAAGGTTTTATAAGGTACACAAATTGTGTCACTTGGTTTACAAGCAAAACAATATACCATTTCAAAAGGGAATTTCAAATCATTCAATCAATGTTAAATAGAAATATAAATACCACAAATACCATGGCCTAAAGAGGTGAGAAGTACCTCAGGCCACATACCCATGTCCATACTCATAATCAACTAGCACATGCTCTAAAACAGAACAATGTCTACACCTTTATGGAAAACCATTGCTGTTAATCCCAGGAATGCGGGCAGAGGTCACTGTTACTTTCCTGAACCCTCCCCCATCTACAGACCAACAAAGGCCTGTCTGAGTCTCCATCAACCTGGCTAACACTGTTTGCCTCACCCTGGAGATCCCCAGAGACTCCTCTCACCCAACTTATGGACCCACCCCAGCTATTTTTCCATATGAATGAATGGCTTGTCTTGGCTCACATTGCACAACTTCCTAAATCCTCTCAAACAAAAACAGTTGGTCTCAGTGATCCCCCAGCTAAGCAGCCATAGCCCCAGCACTAGCAGCAGCCAGCCTAGATTCACAGCTTAGTTTCACGTGGGAATCTCCAGGCCCAGCACAAGTAGCAGCATCTCAAATTGCTTTATAGCTCAGGCAGGGTGGTCCCAGGCAAAACACAGGTAGGGGCTGACCTTGGTTTGCACCATCTAGGAAACCCCAAGCCAGTATATAGTTGCAGACCATGTAAGAGCACCACCACCCTACCCCTGCACAGCATACAATCCATAAAGAGTGGAGGTTGGTGGTCTGTGATCATAACTAGTCCTTGCAACTGACCTGGGTAAATCCCTCCCGCTTAACTACCAACAGTAATCAAGGCTCAACTACAGGAGGAAGGTGTATTCAGCCCACACGAAGGGCACACTTTGAGTACCCAGCTTGGGTGATGGGGGAGCCTGTGCCACAGGACCCTACAGGATACCTACTACATTAGGCCATGCACCAAGACATAGCAGCTCTACCTAATATATAGAAACAAATACAGAGAGGCTAAAGAAAGAGGAAACAAAGAAACATGGCCCAAGTGAAAGATCAAAACTCCAGAAAAAGAACAAAATGGAGTAAGCAGTCCATCAAATGCAGAGTTCAAAACATTGATTATAAGGATGCTCAAGGTGAGATACAATAATAAATAAAAATACTTTAGAAAAAGGATGGTCAAAGAACTTAGTGGGAACCTCAATAGCATAAAAAATGCCTGGTCAGAAATGAAGGATACACTAATTAAAATACAGAATAATTTAGTCCTGGCTGGTAGCACAGTGGATAAGGTGCCGGCCTGTGACCCCAAAGGTCGCAGGTTCAATTCCCCAGCCAGGGCACGTAACCAGGTTGCAAGCCAGGTCTCCAGTCAGATCTGTGGCTGGAGGCAGATGAAAAGCAACCATACGTTGATGTCTCTCTCCCTCTCTGCCTCTCTCCCTTCCCCTCTTTCTAAAAATAATGAAATAAAAAAAAAAATTTTAAAAAGGAATAATTTATAGGGAAACAACACTAGAGCAGATGAAGCCAAGAATCAAATCAATAATTTGGAATATAAGGAAGCAAAAAACAACCCATCAGTACAAAAAGAAGAAAGAATAAGGATAATGTAAGCAACCTCCAGGACAAATTCAAGAAGCTAAGCATATGCATCATAGGGTACCAGAAGGAGAAGAGAAAGAGCAAGAAATTGAAAATCTACTTGAAAAAAATGACAGAAAACTTCCCTAATCTGGTGAAGGAAATAGATATGCAAGTCCAGGAAGCACAGAGTTCCAAACAAGATTGATGCAAAGAGGCCCACTCCAAGACACACTATAACTAAAATGCTAAAGTTAAAGATAAAGAATCTTAAAAGCAGCAAAAGAAAAGTGGAGAGTTACCTACAAAGGAGTTTGCATAAGACTATCAGCCGATTTCTCAAAACAAACTTGCAGGCTAGAAAGGATTGGCAAGAAACATTCAAAGTCATAAAAACCAGGGACCTACAGCCAAGATTGCTCTATTGCTCTATCCAGCAAAACTATCATTTAGATTCAAAGGGCAGATAAAAAGCTTCCAGATGGGAAAATAAACTAAAGGAATTCACCATCACCAAACCATTATTATATGAAATGTTAAAGGGACTTATTTAAGAAGATCAAAACTATTAACAATAAAATGGCAATAAATTCATGTCTATCAGCAATTGAATCTAAAAATAAACTAAGCAAACAAGAAGAATAGAGACAGAATCAGGGATATGGACAGCATCTTGATGGTTACCAGATGGGAGGGGGGTGTGAGGAAATAGGTGAAGGAGATTAAGAAGTACAAATAGGTAGTTACAGAATAGCCATGGGGATGTAAAGTATAGTATAGGAAATGGAGTAGCTAAAGAACCTATGCATGACACACAGACATGAACAGTAGCATGGGTATTACCTGAGGGAGTGGGAGTTGCTAGGTGGAAGGGGGCAAAGGAGGGAAAATTGGGACAATTGTTATAGCATAATCAATAAAATGTGGTTTTAAAAAATGAAGCATGGAAAAACCTCCAAATACAAACAACAGATAGAAACACAAAGGGAAAAGAACCAACGGAGGTCCAAACCTACCAACAAAACAAAAGATAAACTGGCTATTGGAAACCCTCATATATCAAAAATTACTCTAAATGTAAATGGACTGAATTCCCAATAAAGAGGTACAGAGTAGCAGACTGAATCAAAACACGAAACTCAACCATATGCTCCCTTCAAGAGACACATCTAAGCTGCAAAGACAGTACATTCAAACTGAAAGGATGTAATGTACTTAGGGTATATTCCTCCAAAATGAGGAATAAGAATGCCCACTCTCACCACTGTTATTCAATGTAGTACTGGAAGTTTTAGGCAGAGTAATAAGGCAAGACAAAGAAATGTTAAAAACACACAAATTGGGAAGGAAGCAAAAGTGTGACTTTTAGCAGATGACACGATTCCATACATAGGAAACCCTCAAGACTTCACAAAAAAATTAATAGTAACTATTAGAAACAATAAACAGATACACTGAAGTTGCAGGATACAAAAATCAATGTACAAAAATCTGCTGCTTTCCTGTATACTAACAATGAAACTTCAGAAATTTTAAAGTATCAATTCCTTTTACAATTGCAACCAAAAGAATAAAATGCCTAGTAATAAACTTAAGAATAGTTACCATACGACCTAGAAAACATGTATTCACAAAAATAGATATACCCCTATGTTAACTGCAGCATTATTCACAGTGGCCAAGACATGAATACAAGCAAAGTGTCCTTTGATAGAGGACTAGATAACAAAGATGTAGTACATATACACTATAGAATGCTACTCAGCCATAAGACAAAATACTGCCAATTGAGAAAATGTGGCTGGACCTTGAGAGTATGAAATAAAATAAGTCAGTCAGAAAAAGCTAAGAACCATGTGATTCTACTCATACATGATACATAAAACTGATAATCACAGGCACAGAGAGCAATACAGTAGGTACTAAAGGGGAGTGGAGGGGACCAAATATATGGTGACAGACAACGGTTTTATTTTAAGTGGTGGGCACACAGTGCAAGATACAGGTATAGTATCATAGAAATGTATGCTTGAAACCTATATGATCCCATTATAATGTTACCCCAATAAATTTAACAAAAATATATACACACACATATAACTTCAGGAAATAAAAAAACACAGTCATAGTTCTTAGCATAAGAGTCCTTGGGAAATAGTATTTCTTTTAGAAAGCACAGAAGCATTTATTAGAGGGAAATGCACATAATTTTAATCCCATGCAACCAAAGACAACTGAAATCATTGAGAGATTATGCTGAGCTATGAGTAACTGAAAACATCCAGAATCTGCCTGAAGTAAAGAAAAAACTGATTCTCACATGGAAAGACTGGCTCAGAGAAGTCACTGCACAGTGTGGTAGAAGAACAAATTGTTTCCTAGCCCTTTTGGACTGCACCATTGTAGATGTCATAGTGGGATCAGAATCACATAGTCAGCAGTGGTATTAGCAGAACAATATGATTACCTGTCCAAGTGCAATCTAGAAAATAGTGGAATGAGAAAAGTCTCAACCATGAGAGTGAACATTTCTTCCCGGGTGGACTCAAAAGGGCTTGCAGGGAAATGCAACCTATGCTGGATCTTTAATGTTGAGTTCTGAACAACTGTAAAGCTTATACCTGAGATCAATGGAAGTCAGGCAAGTCAGTAGTGGGTTAGAGGATATTCTTCTCTGGCAGGGCTAAGATCAAGGAAAACAAGCTATAGGCAAATGTACGCAAAAGCTCCATGCTCCTGTCTGTCTCTTTTTATTCAAATGGCTTCAAAGCCAGTCTAAGCCTATTTCACTTCTGCATTCAAGTTTCAGGTAGGCTAGGCCTTGCTGATTTCTAACATAGAATTGTAAAGGCAATAGATTGTAGAAAATGTAATTCACAACATTACTCATTGATATAATAATCAGGAAGTGTCATCTCCAGGTCTAGATTTTATTGTCCTATCACAGGTATTCTCTTCTTCATGCAGACTTCACAGCCCAAGTCCCAGCCAAAAGTGACAATAAAAAGCAAAACACAATAGATGAAAATAATTCACATGGATGATACTCTGTAATGAACTTTGCAGTTACAAACATATGACAATAATTATTGAATAAAAGAATACTTAGTATCAACTGTAATTGAAAAATTAAAAAAAAATTATTGACAAAAAACAGTAACACTCTTCAAGCCAATGAAAAGGCACGTTCTGTTAATATATAATATATGTATATGTAATATATCTATGTAAGGCATATTCATTCAATACTTGTCACAGGAGGCCAGTAGGAAAAAGTGAACACTAAGGTATCATTTTTAATGTTCCTTGACTTACAAAATTATATAAAAGTTACACCTACTTGCATATTAGTAAAACACTTCAATTTATCCATGGACCTCACAGACTTCAATATAGAAATACAAAATGTTTAACTGACTAAAAGGGAAAAAAAAATACCTATTAAACTTAGAAATTCTTTCTTACAGAGTACCTACAGAATTTTATTACCTCAGTGTATATTTGCAAAAGTAGAACTCCATACTACAAAGAATCACTGTAAGAATGAGCCAATGACAATGACCATATATGTTTAACATTTATAGTGCTTCTTTCATGTTGTAGATTTGGGGGAGTATATGAATCAATTTGCACCAACAGTAATTATAGTACTAGATTTCCTTCCAGTGAAGTTTTCAAGCTACTCTGAAAGTATTTATTAAAAACTTTGTCTTTATTTTTAGTTACACAGTATCTATACATTCTCACATGGTATTGTGGGGATATGAGGCAAGATAAAGGTTTTTCTACAGTGTTTACATTCAGTAGAATTCTCTCTACTTGAGTATTTACTCATGGCTTTCAAAGTGGAACAGCTGAAGGCTTTTCTATATTCTTTGCATTTATACAGTGTCTCTCCAGCATGCATCCTTACATGTCTATGCAAGGTTCTCCCTCTCTCCTTATATTAGTAGGTCTTCTCTTAGGTGTGAGTTCTTTCATGATTTTGTAAAGAACTGAGATGACAGAAGGCTCTTCTACAACCTTTATATTGACAGGGCTTCTCTTCAGTGTGAGTTCTCTCACTCCTTATACTAAACTGCAAGAAATAAATGCTTTCCAACAGTCCTGCCGTTTACAGGGTCCATCTCCAATCTGCATTATCATATGTGATTGCAGAGCTGAGAAACAAATGCAGGCTCTCCCACACTCTTTACATTAACAGGGTTTGTCTCTACAATGTATTTTCACATGTTTACGGTAACTACTTGGGTAACCAAACGCTTTACCACATTTTATACATTCATAGGGCTTTTGTCCACTGTGTATTCTTTCATGTATTCGACAGTAACTGGGACACCTAAAGGTTTTCCCACATTGCTTACATTCATATGGTTTCTCCCCAGTATGAGTTTTTTCATGAATTCTAAGAAAAGTGGAATAAAGGAAAGCTTTACCACATTCCTTACATTCATGAGGCTTCTTTTCATCATGAGTTCTTTTATGTTTTCTAAGATATGTAAGTAAACTGAAGGCTTTTCCACATTCCTTACAATCATAGGGCTTTTCTCCACTGTGTATTCTTTCATGTATTTGACAGTAACTAGGACTACTAAAGGCTTTCCCACATTGCTTACATTCATAGGGTTTCTCACCAATATGAATTTTTTCATGATTTCTAAGTAAAGTGGGATAACGGAAAGCTTTACCACATTCCTTACATTTATAAGGCTTCTTTCCATCATGAGTTCTTCTATGTTTTATAAGATAACTGAGTAAACTGAAGGCTTTACCACATTCCTTACAATAATAGGGCTCTTCTCCCCTGTGTGTCATTTCATGACTTTGAAAGTTTCTTAGACAACTGAAATCTTTCCCACAGTCCTTACATTTAAAAGGTCCATCTCTAGCATGCTTGATCATATGTCTTTTAAATATAGTGAGAGCACTCCAGGCTTTGCCACACTTCTTACACTCATAGGGTTTCTCTCGTGTATGAATTTCTGCGTGTCTGTATAAGTTACTTGAATACCTGTAGGCTTTACCACATTTTGTACATTCATAGGGCTTTTCTGCACAGTGTTTCTTTTCATGTACTCGAACATATCGGCGACGCTTGAAAGCTTTCCCACATTCCTTACATTTATAAGGCTCCTCTTCATGTTCCTCACGCTGGTATAGTTTGGGTCCAGTGCACCTGTTCATGAGGCTATTAAAGAATAAATAATGCTTGAAGAGTTGTCTATACAACCTGAATTTAGGTAGTTTTATGTCAGTAATAGTTTTCTTCTTTTCATTATAATTTAAATCTAGTTGAAGGTTTCTCTGCCTTGACTACCTCCTTTCTTTTTATCGTCTACCATATGACTGCCATAAAAATCAAACGCATATTATTAATAATTTTATATTTATTAATATATGACAATGGCATTTTTACCATTTTCAAGGTTAGTATAGGGTTTCTGCCCATACTCACTGTTTGGAGTGAATATACTAGTAGGTTTGAAATTGGGCATGCCTATAGAGATTATGAAAACAGTAATATTCATTAATGGTGTTTCTGTATACCATTTCTATTGTACTTATTTTTATACACTAAACATCTGGATCACATTTGAGAAAAATATTTTGATGAAAGTATTCTAAGACTCAATAAAGTGGAACCTGGGCTCATCTGATGTGTTAGCCTGTTTTTAAAATTTGATAACATATTAAAATTCTCTTGTGGGACTTTGCCTTCTCATGTCAGGGTGACTCACCTAAGATTTGTCCCATGTTTTTCATACTGATTTTCACTGTCATGGTCTTCCCATTTTTCTTCTAAAGTACATGCTAGAAAAAAAAACATTATAAATTATTAAAAATAGGAAAAATGATTAGATTTTAGATCCTCAATGAGTATGCTCATGCCCAGTTTAGACATCTATGTATTTCCTGTCCACATTCCACTTCTTGAAACAGCTTTGATGAGCAAGCAACACCATAGTCTTCTAATTGACTAAATATGTAAGAAGTTGTCATCACTACCTATTGATGCCAGGTTCCTGAAGGTTTCCTGCATCACATCTCTGTAGAGTTTCTTCTGGGTTGGATTCAGGAAAGCCCACTCCTCCATGGTGAACTTCACATTAACATCCTCCAAGGCCACTGAGTCCTAGAACATCCCACATATGTATACAGGAGGATGGATAAGACAGATAGTACGGGGGATCTATACATAATTCATACGAAGTTCATATATGACACATGGGACCCAACATTTATTCTATGACTTGGTTGTCAAACTAGTATTTGTAGGTCACACTCACTTCCTCAGAAACACATGGGATTATCACATATTTACTGTGATCACTTCAAGTCTTCATTGCTCTCTACTGTCAAGACACAGAGCACTTTACAGAAATATTATCCAAAAGAAATTTTCCATTTTAAGCATATAAATACTTGTAAAAAAATTCATCTCCTTTAATACTACCATATGATGCAGTACTACATGAAGCACACTGTCGTATCTGCATTAAGCTTTATTGCATATGTATAAAATAAAGACCTAGAATCTTTTTCTTCTATTATCACCACACATGAGGTCAGGAGGTCTATGGATTTTCAACTTGTAACAGTGCAGCTGGCCATCCTTTCCTGAAGTACTCCAGTCCATCTGAAGTAGTCACATCCACTTGGCTGAATGAAAATATTGTTGTAGCAGAGTATGAATTATAATTTGTTTATATAATATTTATTACTCAGTTTGGCCTTTTTTTTTTGTCTGTCTTATTTCAAGGAGCTAGGAAATTATCAGTGCTTGAGGCAGACATTTTAGACCTCTGCAAAATTCCTATTTTCATAAGCCTTAACGTTACTTCATACAAGTTTTTAGGACACACACACCTACGTGGTCTGTCCTGAAAGTATCGAGCCAATGTCATTATAATGAAAAGTTTGCTCAGCTGACACTTTCGGGACAGACCTTGTGTACTGAAATGGTGCTAAGATCAGCTAAAATAAGTCTTTCTGGCAGAATTGTAGCACTATAACTTGGGCCTCAACCTTGAGAAACAGTTTAAAATTCTGCATTTGCAAGAGCCTTCATTGAAATCCACAATATTTTAATGTTGAATTGGCATGATCAGAAAATACACAAAGTACCTGGAGGGTACTGGAAATATCACAGAAAACACTTTGTAAAGTGTTGAATCACCACTATGTTCTATACCTAAAACTAATACAAAATAATATTGAATATATGGATAAAAAGAATAACATTAAAATGTCAATACTATCCAAAGCAATAAGAGAGTCAACAAATATCCTATCAATGTATTAATGGTATATTTACAGAACTAGAACAAATATTCCAGAAATTTATATGGAATTGTAAAAGACCCCAAATAGTCATAGCAATCTTGAGAAAGAAGAATGACTTATATATGTATTATACTAAACGCTTTATCTTTAAAGTGTACTCGTTCTAGTTAGAAAAAAAAAAAGTTGCCCAGTCAGGATTTTCTGCAATAACCCTCTCCGTGGTCACTGTACCAACTGGGGAGACACCGGAATGTGGGTGCCGAGGTGTCCCGAGCCGTTCTGGGGGCGGAAGACACTGCAAGCAGTGACAGACCTGATGGCCAGGACCACGGCTGTCGGCCCAGCCCCCACACTGCGAGCCCGAGTGGGCTGAAGTTGGAGCTGACTCCCCATGGCCCGTGGCACCGCAGACTCCAGACCCAACCCTGGAGACACAACCCTGGAGACACAGTCCTGTCACGGCAGTTCGGCCAACTTCTCCCAGTATCTGCATGGGGCCGCACACTCACCATTTCTAGGTTTTCTGAGTCTCCCTGAGTCCCTCCTACAACTTCACAACCAGTACAGCTTGGCCGATGAAGGTAGAGAAACGTGAGACTTGAAGAGCAAGAGGGATGAAATCCCGAGCACAGCGGAAACAAGCAGGACTTCCGGGTGGCTGCGCAGTGTAGCCCCTCCCACCCTCTCCGGAGCTGCTGTGCTGCGCAGTTCCCAAGACAACGACCCGCTAGTGTCCAAGTTACAGCCCCCAGAGCCCAAAGCAAAAGTCCTGTGCAGGGACATTTACTTTGAAACGTAGTGCTTAAAGTCCACCAGGATCCATCCTTGCAAATGCAGACACCTAAAGGCACCTCACTATGTGCAATAATTAATCTCTCTCCATTTCGATCTTTGGTGCTAACTTGAGTCTTGTCGTGTGGTTTGGCAAAAAAAAGGCTCAGATACCAGGGATGTGACACATGGGGTCCTTCTTCCAGTCAGATTTTGAAAACGTGCCTTGCAACCAAGAACAAGACATCATTTCTTTAAAATAAAAAGAGGGAGAGGGAGAGAGACATTTCTGGGTATTTAATACTTAGAAAGTGTTTCTGACATGAAAAAAATAAGTATACCATGGAAAATGCAAGCAGGTGGTTATGTTTTCTCAATGGTGGTTCAAGCACTCTCTCAGGTCCTGAGCCACCCCCTACTTTTGGTTACACTATTTAATCCGTCAATAATGAGACTTATCAGAAAAACGGGTTTCATCTAAATTATAATCCCTCTGATTGGTGAGTCTGTGATACTAGCATGACAATGATGGAATCACTACATCCCTGCCAGGGACAGTCTTGACTTGGTTTCGGAAATTTGTGCGTGGGAGGAGCTGTGGTCTTGTGGCTTCCCTGCCCCTCCTTTCTACTCTTTCCTGCCACTCCTTTCTTCCCAGAGAGACCAGTTTTCTCCTGAGTTTTCATGTTTGTGTAGCAGTCTTTCAAATCCACCACCTACCTGTCCCCCAGGCCTAGCTGTGCAACAGATGCCTGCATTTCCAATCTCTCTCCCAAATTCCCAAAAGCCATCTTGCTTCCCTGACTCACTGCATCCATATCAGCTTTTTGTTTTTGTGGTGCATTTCAAACTGTTAAAAAAAAAAATCAACTGAGTAAATTTGAAGATCTAATTGGCTTTATTCCCCATTCATGAATCTGGCAGCCTCCTATCTAGTAAATAGAATGTCCAAGGAACTGCACAAAATAGAAGGCTTTCATAGGTAGCAATTGGGTTTAGGAGGTTGTTAGGAAAAGAAGAAAGGACTTTTTGAGGCAAGGTCACCTCTTCTTAGGAGAGGAACAACAAGTCTCATTAGGCAGGTTAGTCTTAATCAGGAAATTCCAGGCTGATGAGTTTCAAATTTTATTCCTGGGAGAGGTGGGAACTGCAATTAAATACAGTTATACACCCCTCAACATGGGGAGTACATCTTTATGCAGGTAACAAACCCTAATGGTATAGCCCTGCCCTGGTGCTCAGTTGGTTAGAGCATCATCCTGATAGTCAAGGTTGCAGTTTCCACCACCTGACCAGGCACAGACAAGAAGCAACCAAGGTGTAACCTAATACACCCCCAGGCTATATTGTGTAGCCTACTGCTCCTAGGCTACAAACCTGTACAACATGTTACTCTACTGAATACTTTAGGCAATTGTAATGCAATGGAGTATGTATTTGCAAGTCTGAACATAGAAAAGGTACAGTACAAATACAGTGCACAAGATAAAAGAGTGCTACACCATTATAGGGCACTTACCATGGACAGAACTTGCAGGAGTAGAGATTGCTCTGCCTAAGTCAGTGTTTGGTGAGCTGCTGTAGACTTTATAACGCTGTACACTTTGGCCACTAAACTTCTAAAACAACGGATTAAATCAAGCACAGGAGAAGATGATAAAAATGAAAAGACAGAGCAAACTTGAGATCTGTGAGGCTGCTGCTTGCATAAAACAGTGTACTGTTTTACAAGAATTGTTTAATGAGTAGAAAGAGTACACTTTAAAGAAAAAAGTATAATAAATACATAAACCAATAACATGGTCGTTTATTATCATCATGTATCATGTAGTACTTGTATGTGCTATACTTTCTAGCCCTGGCAGCAGAGCAAGCTTTGTACCCAAGCATCATTATTAGTATCTGAGTAATGCATTGCCCTATGATGTTGTGATGGGTATGACATCATTAGGTGATAGGAGGTTTTCAGATCCATTATAATCTGATGGGACCACCATCCAATATGTGGTCTGTTGTTGAGCCACATTGTTATGTGGCTCATGACTGTATTAAATTTTGATTTTGGTGATGGAACTCAGCACAAGTGATCCATTGGAAGCCTGTTGTTTCTTTTGAAATAAAATTCTCAATATTTTAATTGTTTATTTTTTTCCCACACTCAGTGAATGGCTATTGATTTAAAAGGTTTGTTTAATTTGTATATATGTGGAAATTTTACACAAGAGAACAGTATGTGATTATTGTGTTCGGGGGCCCTGTTCCTCAAGACACAGGTTCTAGACTCTGTTAGTGCTTCAGCTCAGTCACCTAAGTTGCACCAAAAACCTTCCAGGCTGGGACAGGTGTTGCATTTAAACATGTTTCCCAGAGAGAAGGCAGAGTCAGCTTGGGATGGGAAACTTAAGAGCTGGAAATGGCCTCCAGACCTGCCCTGGGAAGACAGGGCTGAGACCCAAGGATTAGATTAGGACATTCCCAGGCTAACCTCACTTTGGAGACCTGTTAGATGCACCACTGTTTCCTACTAGAGCATTTCCAGTATATGACTCAAGCAAGAGACCTGGTGTCATCTCAAAGGCAGGAGCCAGGAGCCCTATCACTGTCAAACCAGTTGTGTGAATGAGGGCTGGTGTTTCCCTAAAAGGTGATTTGTAAAATCAGATTCCGTATCAAGAAAGTTCTCTTGTGACTTTTGTCCTTCCCCTGACTTTTGTGTCTTTCACCATGGTGGTGAAAGGAAGTCTTATGCATGTAGCAGTCTAAGTTTGGGACAGTTTTAACATTCTCCCAGTATGTGAAAACATTTTAGTTACTTTATATTGTTTTTAGTATTTACACATACTGTTTCAAGAGTAGTTGTGAGTTTTCCCAAATGCACAGTTATACCACCATCAAGACAAAAAACACTCCATCAACTCAAAGGAACTCTTGTGGTGCCTATTCATACTGAACCCACTTTTTAAAAATCGTTTATTCCTTTTTTTAAAGTTTTTTTATTCATTATTTTTTTAGAGAGAAGGGCAGGGAAGGAGAAAGAAAGGGAGAGAAACATCAATGTATGGTTGCCTTTCACCTTCCTCCAGCTACAGACCTGGCTGGAGAACTGGCTTGCAACCTGGTTATGTGCCCAGGCTGAGAACAGAACCAGCGACCTTTGGGTTTGCAGGCTGATGCCTATCCACTGAGCCACCAGCCAGGGCCTGAACTCACTTTTAAACACAGGTCTATATAAAGTTCCTATACTTTTACCTTTTCCAGGATGTCACATAACTGAATCACTACATTGTTCTCTAAGTCCTTATTAGAGACTGATACCACACTTGTAAAGGTACATAATTATATAAGCCTAGCATTGTTCTTCTGAGCTGAAAATTTTTGACGTTGCACAGCAGAGGAGCACACATTGTGATTAAAATTGAGAAATTCCACTACTATGAGTTATGTAAATTTGGGTAGAATTTGTGCTTTCTTCATTTGCATTATGGTAGGAATGATGGGGGCCAGTGATAATGTGAGATACCAATTCTTATAAAATCACTACACTGCTAAGAAAATATAAATTAGCACTAAAAAAGTTGGGTGGGGGGACCAAGTCTAGGTTTCCTTTGCTGTTTAATGAAATAAAAGTCATCACCTTTTACCCCATGTTTCATAAACTCCCCTGGAAATGTAAACATATGGCAATGATCCCTAAAAATAGTGAAAATGAGAATGGGAGGTTTTGTGCATTCCATTGTAGCAAAAAACTTCCAGCTACTCATTTTATGAGAAGGCACAGAAAATTTCCCACTCTGAAGACATGAAATATGCCCCTTTTGCTGATACTCTCTGTCTACTGGTCACCTCAATTGTTCCTTACATTATAGTCATCCAAACATTGATAGCTTTCTGGTGTTTTAACCAGGAAACCGCACTGGACTTGCACAGGTTTTGCTCTATCATAGAAAACCCATGATGGGCTACAACTGTGCAGTGACCAGAACACTTTCTTAAACTGAAGAAATTCAAAGGTTTCATAAGATACAGAAATTACTTACCAGCAAAACGATATACCATTTCCAAAGGAATTTTCAAATTATTCAATCAATGTTAAATAGAAATATAAATACCATAAATACCATGTCCTAAAGAGGTGAGAAGTACCTCAGACCACATATCCATGTCCATACTCATAATCAAATAGCACATGCTCTAAAACTGAGAACCACATCTACACCTTTATGGAAAACCATTGCTGTTAATCCCAGGAATGCAGAACTTTTGGTATTGTTGCCCATTGTTGAAATCCATACTTGAGCAGATCCTCAAACCTTTAAGATGTAGTAGATGGGGAAAAAGATGGTCAATGATGGTATCCCCTTTCACTGGTGGCCCTTAATGCTCCATAATGAAGACACATGATCCAGCCCAGTTCCCTATTATCTCACATGTCATTGTTTTCTTACTTTCAACACCCTTATTTTCTTAGAAACCAAAGCATCCTCATTTAACCATCTCTCTTTTCCCACAAAACCACAAGCACCAGGAATGGAAGAACTTTTTTCTTTATCCCTATATATATCTACAGCCTAGAGAGTCTTGAATATTTGTGCTGAAGTGGATATGTTTTTCATTTAAATGGCCTGGACTGTGCAGGATATTGAAACATTAACATCAAGATCATACTTTCACCCTGGCTGGTGTGGCTCAGTGGATTGGTGCCAGCCTGTGAACCTAAGGGTTGCTGGTTCAATTCTCAGTCAGGGCACATAACCAGGTTGCAAGCCAGGTCTCCAGCCAGATATGTAGCTAGAGGCAGGTGAAAGGCAACCATACATTGATGTTTCTCTCCCTTTCTTCCTCCCTCCTTGCTCTTCTCTCTGAAAATAATGAATAAAATCTTTAAGAAAAAAAAAAAAAAAGAAGCAAACCAATGAACAAAATGAGTACTCTACCAAAGGGACAAAAACTTTAAAGGAGGCTAGGAATGAACTACTGAGCACAGGAAATAGAGCCAACTAGATAGAGAAAAGAATTAGTGATATTGAGGATAGGAATCTAGAAATTATGCAGCTGGAAGAAGAGAGAGAGATTGGAGCCTTTAAAAAAATGAAAGAGTTCTATAATAACTATCTGACTCCATGAGAAAAAAATATATATAAGAATAATAGGCACACCAGAAGGAAAAGAGGGAGAAAACAAAAAGCAGATGAGAACTTCCCAAATCTGTAGAAAGAGCTAGATCTTTGAACCCAAGAAGCAGACAGAACACATACTTTGTAATCCATAAAAGCCCTCTCCAAGGCATATTGTATTAAAACTACCAAAAATTAATAACAAAGAAAAAATTCTCAAAGCAGCCACAAAGAAGAAGGATGTGACCTACAAAGGAAAGCCCATCAGGTTATTATCATCAAACTCCTCAGAAGAAACTAGATGCCAGAGAAAGGGAGAACCAAATAGTCAAACCACTGAAAGAGAGAAATCATCACCCAAGTGTAATATATGCAGCAGAGCTATCATTTAGATGTGAAGGGAAAATAAGGACTTTCCAGACATACAGAAGGTGAGGAAATTGACACCAGAAGAACCCATTGCAGGAAATGCTCAAGAGGCTTATTCTATCTGAAACAAAAAGCAAAAGATCCCAAAACTAAGAATAAGACAAGATCATTTAAAATATTACAGCATAAAAAACACACACAGACAAAAAAAAGCTTACAGCATAAATAGGAATAATTTGCAACAAAAAGAAAAACATAAAAGAGGGGGTAAATGTCTGAAATGGGAAAGGAGGATGGAGATCAGATGCACACAAAAGGAAAAACCTACTGTATATATGCAACTGTATTTTTTATAAAACTAATGGTAAACATACATGAACTCCAAAATGGAGACACATAGCTTACAAAAAGGGGAAACAGAGGAAAGAAGTATGGAATAAATCTTGCAATCAAGATGGTGGCAGAGGTAAACACAGCTCACCTCCCACAACCACACCAAAATTATAACTACAATAGAGAAAAAACACCACTCAGAACCATCCGAAATTGAGGTGAATGAAAGTCTGACAACTACGGAATTTAAAAAATCACATCCGTCCAGTCTGGTAGGAGAAGTAGAGACGCAGAACAGGCGTCTCTACTCACATGTGAGGTGTCCCTCACTCACATGTGGTGGGTAAAAATTTGGGAGGGGTATCTCAGGAGCAAGGAGTCACAGTTCACACCAGGACCCCTAGCCCAGTGTTCCAGTGATAGAAAGATAAGTCCCCATAACTTCTGGTTGTAAAAACCAGTGGAGATTGAGTTCATGGAAGAAACTTCTGGAATCCCAAGCAGCTCCTCTTAAAGAATTACATGCAGATTTACTCAGACTCACTCCCTCTGAGCTCTACCACTGGAGCGGCAGCTTGAAAGACACCAGTGGCAAAGAGGGAGAAAGTGAAGTGCCATCAAGGTGAGAGCTGAGGGACAGCTTTCTCCCAGACAGGAAGGCGGGCAAAGGTCATTGTTACTTTCCTGAACCCCATCCCCCCACAGACCAACAAAGGCCTGTCTGAGTTCCATCAATTTGGCTAACACTGTTTGCCTCTCCCTGGAGGTCCCCAGAGATTCTTCTCACCCAATTTATGGGCCCACCCAAGCTGCTTTTCCATGAATGGCTGGTCTTGGCTCACATTGCACAACTTCCTAAATAATAAGTGTTGGTGAGAATGTGGAGGAAGCAAAATCCTTCTGCACTGTTGATGGGAATGTACATTGATACCACCACTAGGGAATATAATATGAAGGTTACTTAAAAATTAAGAATAGAGCTACCATATGATTCGGCCATTCCACTTCTGGGTCTTACTGTTTTTGTTTTTGAAGAAAATGAAACCAAACTCAAAATTATATATGCACCCTTATGTTCACTGCAGCATTATTTACAATAGCCAAGATATGGAAATAAGCTAAGTGTGCATTGATGAATGAATGAATAAGGAAGATGTGGTTCCTGGCTGAGTCGTTCAGTTGGTTAGAACACTAAAACTGCGAATTCGATCCCTGGTCAGGACATATACAAGAATCAACCAATGAATGCATAAATAAGTGGAACAATAATATTTTCTTCTCTCTCTGAAAAATCAATTTTAAAATGGGTTATTTATACGTACAAAAAAAAGTATTCAGCCATAATATGGACTGAAATCTTACCATTTGTGACTCCATGAATGGACTTTGAGGGCCAAAGTGAAAGAGAAAAAAATACCTCATAATCTCCCTTATATGTGGGAATTTTAAAAATACAAACTAAAACAAAGTTCATGAGTACCAAGAACAGACTGGTGGTTGCCACAGTAAGGTGGTGAGAGGGCAGAAGAAATAAGTGAAGAGGATCAAATGTTTAAAAATATATCAAGAGAGCTCTGGCTGATGGCACAGTGGATAAAGCACTTGCCTGCGAACCAAAAGGTCACTGGTTCTATTCCCAGCCAGGGCACATAGCCAGGTTGCAAGCCAGGTCTCCAGCCAGGTCCTTATCTAGAGGCAGGTGAAAGGCAACCATACATTGATGTTCTCTCTCCCTCTCTGCCTCTCTCCCTTCCCCTCTTTCTAAAAATAATAAATAAAATCTTTAAAATATATATCAAAAGAGTTGTACCAAAAAGTGCATAATTATAATAATCACATAGTGACACTGAAAAATGATGGCATACTTTTATATTTATAAATTATGGATCATTTCTATTGGATGCTCATTACATGCAAATTCTAGAACTGTAAGAATTTTGAAGATATACAGAAAAAAATTCTCTTCTTGCCACATTTTTCCTGAAATTAATTTCTAGTAGTAATAGCCATTAAACATTTTTATTGCCAAAATTTTATTTGTATTTTTGGAAATTCAAAGGATTGTGGTGCAGTTGGGTGGGGATTTGGATATTTGGACATTGCAAGTCTTTAATAAAAATGAGTAAAGGCCTTGGAATGACATCATCCTTTTTCCTTGCTCTTTATTTCTCCCTAAGCAATAGAGGAAAGAAAAAAAATGAACCCTAAAAAATTATATAAAGTCTAAATCATAGGGAAAATAGCCCATGTTCACAGACCAAAAGACTTAGCACTGTTAAGAGAGCAATGCTTCTCCAAAATGTCTTGATATTCAGCACAATCCCTGACAGAATCTCAACTGACATTTTTATAGAAATTGTCAAACTGTTTCATAAATTCATACGGAATTGCAGGACAAGCAGAATAGTGAAATCAATCCTGTGTAAGTAAAACCCGGTAGTAGAACTAACATTTCCTGATTTCAAATCTCACTACTCAGCAATGGTAATCAAGGTAGCATGGTGATGACACAAGGACAGACACACAGATCAATGGAGTAGATTGAGATTCCAGATATAAACCCATTCATCATGGTCATCTAATTAAAAAGAAAAAAGATGCTTAAGAATGAGGAAAGAATATTCTTATTGAAAATCATTGCTGGGGTCAGGCTGGAGTGGCTTACTTGGTTGGAGCATCATCCAGGAAACCGAAAGGTCATGAATTCTGTCCCCTGTTAGGGCACATGCCTAGGTTGTGGGTTCAGTCCCTGGTGGGTATGTAAATGGAAGGCAACTGATCCATGTTTCTCATGTCCATCAATGATTCTCTCCCTCCCTTGGTTTCCCTCCTTTCTTTCTCTCTAAAATGAATAAGCATGTTCTTTGGTGAGGATTTAAAAATAATAACAGAAATTGATGCTGGGACAACCGGACAGCAACATGAAAAGGAATTAAGTTGGATCCTTACATTACCCCACACCACATACAATAATTTACCAATCTAGATCAAAGACCCAAATTTGAAGTAAAGCTATAATATTCTTAGGAAAAAAAAAACATAGGGGAAATATGACCTTGGATTTGGCAAAGAATAATTCCATGTGACAAAAAATAGTAAAACTTTAAAGTGTTTTGTTATATGTACCTCAGGGCAGCAATTTCCAACAGGTGTACCACAAGAATTTTTAAAACATGCCATAACTGACTAGTTAGGGCACTGACCTCTTTTCTCTTAGACTGAAAAGTATAAAATGACAACAGCCAACACTACAATAGCCATCTGGTGTGAATAATTCAAAATTATACATTTTTTGTCAGATTGGCAAAAATATTTTATGTGCGTGTGCCATAGAATTTTAGTAGTTTATGTGTGCCGTGAGATTTTTTTAAGGGGTGGGGGGTTGAAAATCACTGCCTTAAGGATATTACAATTTTTTTATATTTCAAATTTCTCTAAGGACACATTTTTTTAATGACCTCAAATAAATTTCCAGTGTAAAACCTCTTCAGAATTTAATGTACACATCTTATACCTCTTGGTAGACTGAGAAGAGTCCTAACGCCTGCGCCCAGTCAGAGCTGTGAAGTTCCAACTTCCCACCAAAGCCAAGTGCTTGGGAAGCCACGGAATTTTGTAAAGTAAGAAATGCGTGCAAGTGGGGAAGCGATAGGTGGAAGACTCAACGTTGTCAACAGTAAAAGATCAAATGGAGCAAATTAATTATATATATAGTGAGGAGACTTTAAAGTATATACTTGTTTAAAAAAAAAAGAATCAGTTCCATCCGTGGCCTCGAAGCCTTCTTTCCAAGGCAAAAGTACCGCAGAGGTTGAGTCCCAGCCGGCCTTCTACAGAGCCCTGTCGGGCTGTCATTCAGGCGCGAAAGAGCAGGGCCTTTTGAACTGTCCAATCAGGGGTAGCCCCGGGGCAGGTGGGTGGGACGTTGGCCCTCCGCTGGCCCGGACGTCCTGCCGGCTCCGTTTGTCCCGGAGCGCTGGGGTTGGCCGGCTTTAAAGGCCCTAGATTGCTTTACTGCAAGCTCTGTCATGTTGGGACCTGTACCGTTACCTGGGACTGTAGGAAGGACACCAGGGGACCTAGGAAACCTAAAAATGGTGAGTGCGTGGGGCCGGGGTGTGGAGACTGCGACGAGGTGCCTGTTCTAACAGGTCCAGCTTTGGCCAGACCCAGCCTCACCAAGGTCAAGTTCAGTGTCGCAAAGCCGTTCTTTGGACCTGGGTCTCCTGAACGCAGCATGGGGTGCTGGGCCAGCAGCCGGAACGTGGGTGTCTTGTTCTGTCGCTACGCGGTGATTTCAGCCCCGGCTCTTTCTGGGCAGCTCTGTGCTGGCAACCTCGTGTCACCCCAGATGGTGTGGTAACCACGAGGAGGGTCATCAGAGAACAATCGTGATAAATTATCCGGGGTCCGCGCGTGGGAGGAACTGATCCGCAGGGTCCCCAGTCCCTCCTTTCTCTCCAGGGGGCGCCCGTTTTCTCCTGCGTTTTCCAGATGTTTGGGAAGCAGGGTCTCAGATCCACAACCCTACTCCCAACCCATTATCTTCCTAAGGGTGGAAATAACTGTTTAAATTTCCAAATCCCTCCCTGATTTTACAAACATCAACTTTCCGTCTCCAATTCAAGCATCAAAATCAACTTACTCGTCTTCCAGAGTGCATTTCAAACAGACCCATATTTAACTATGATTTTTCCAGCCAATGGAGGGCCCTTTAATAGGGTTTCTTTTTTGTTTGTGGATATTTTACATGAAAGAAAAGTAGCGAATAATCACTTGGAACTACATCATACTACATCATACAAAATATTTGTGCCGGATCTATCAAGATCATATCCTGGTCACAGACAGCCTATGGGAAGGAAGTCCTTTGGATGTTGGGATGGAGATTCCTCTTGGCAAACTTTCCTGGGTGATCTGTCCTGTCCCTCTTTGAGTTTGGAACCTTTAAAAGGTATCTTTATTTATGGATTGTTCAAACACTGGTTTGTGCCTTTTAAAATATCAGTGGTTGCCCAAAGCTACTTCATTGGGGAACAGAAGCCTGTGGCCAGTGAACCAAAAACAAAGGCCCCCTTGAACCTGCAGTGGGAAGTACTTGAAGGCCTAGAGGGTCTTCCTGGGGAGCCTCCCCCTGCAGGTTTCCTACCTGCTCACACCCATCATGAAAGGAGCCTGGACACTGAGAAGCTACAGCCCTGGAAAGCTGGGGTAAGGGGTGATATATTTCCTGAGCTTTTAGTTGTGGCTCCCCTGAGCCTGTTTATAAGCAGAGGCTGGAGTTTTGCATCCACAGTGTATGTGTGCTCAGTGTAATTTGTGCACATTGAGAAAGTCTGTGAAAGTCAAGTGTCTGTGTCCTGTATTAGGGTCTGTGAATTCAGAGTTCATTTGGGTCAGAACCTTACACTGAATTCAGCTGAGTGTTTCCTGGCTGTAAGCTGAAGCCCGGGAGAGGGGATGGTTCCAGTATTCCCCTGGGAAAGGAGGGTGTTGGAGCTCCCTGAGTTGGCTCCTGGGGCAGCGCACTCCTCTTTATCCCATTCACTGACCCACTCCAGGGTTTCTGTCTCAATCTGGAGAGTCTAGAATATGGAACCTTCTGAAAGTGGCTTCTTTCTATCCTGTGGGAAGCAGGCTACTCATCTGAGCTGATTTCAATGCTGTGTTTCTTTCTTTTGGATCCTTTATCCATTGAATAGTGTAGCCCACTGATTCTAGTTTCCCTGAGCACTTGGGCTCTGAAACTAATATAATAGAGAAGTATGAGATGAGGAAAGCAAGAAAATTGTGAAAACAGTTTTTGTTCCGTTTAGGCAAGAGAACTTTAAGGTGTGAGGTGAATGTACTTAAGTTGAATTTCTATCTTAGTTGATGTGAGGAAAACTGCTGAAAACTCATGTAAGTCTTTGAAAATCATACTACATTTAGGAGCTAGACACAAACCCTAATGCATTATGATATACTACTTAGTCCTGAAAATACCCTAGGTATGAAATATATGGGAAGGACAGACTACAATGCTACATGTTTTTTTAGTTAGCAAGAAGTTTGGAATTTTTTATTTTGCATAATTTACATTTTGTAACTATTAGTACTTAATTAAGTGATTTACACAGTCTGTGGCTTGTGTTTTCATTCTCTTAATACTGTGTTTTACTGAACAGGGGTTTTTCGTTTTATTGTAGTAAACTAATCACTTTTTTTTTTTTTTCCTGTCTTGGATCTTTCCTTGTTGTTGTATCTAAAAGTTAATCACCAAACCATAGATTTTCTCCTATGTTATCTTCTAGAAGTTTTGTAGTTTTGCATTTTATACTAAATCTATGACCCATTTTGAGTTCATTTTTGTGAAAGATGAAAAATTTGTTTACAGTTTTGTTTGGTTTTTGCTGATGGGTGTCCAGTTTTTCTTGCACTGTTTGTTGTAAAGACTATGATTTCCCATTGGATTGCCTTTAGTTCTTTCTCAGAGATCAGTTCATTATATTTGTGGAGATCTATAGAAAGCAATAATAGCCTTTTGTATATTAACCTTTTAAACTTCAACCTTTCTCTGTTTTTTTAGTTCAAGAAGTTTTCTTATTTAGAATTTTTTGAGAGTTCCTCCTTAGATAGCATTTTTTAAAAATCCTCACCCAAGGCGGTGTTCATTGACTTCAGAGAGAGAGGAAGGGAGAGAAACATCAATGAGCTGCCTCTCATGTGTACCCTGATCAAGGATTGAACCCAAAATCCAGGCCTGTGCCCTGACCAGGAATCGAACCCACAACCATATTGTGTACAGGACAATGCTCTAATTAACTGAGCTACTTGGCCAGGGCCTTAGACAGTTTTATTTCTTGCTTCCCAGTCTGTATACCTTTTATTTTCTATTCTTGTTTTTAATTACATTAGCTAAGAATTCCAGTACATGATCAACTAGGAGTGGTGAGAGGGGACATGTTGCTTTTTTCTTTATGTTACTGGAAAGCATCTAGTTCTTTCAATGAAGTCTGTGTGTGTGTGTGTGCGCGTGTGTGTGTGTATAAGGCATGTTATATACGTTATATACTCATATATTTATGTTGTATGTATGTATGTGTATAAATTTTTAGGCAGTGGTTAGAGCTTCAAAGTCCTTGAATGATACATTGACTAGATAGTACTCTCTGTCCTGAGACACAGTAGTCACTGAAGGGCTTTGACCAGGGAACTAACATAATCATAATATGATTTTAGAAAAATTATCCCTGTAAGAAAAGATAGCTGCTTTTGTAAAGGGGGAGATAATAAGAAGAGGACCCGTTGGTAGTACTGCAGTAACAGTCTAGAGAGAGTAATAAGAGCCTTACTGACTGAGCCATTGTGGCTTTTTAAAATCCCAATCCCCCACCCCCTTCACCTTTGGCAACCATCAGCTTAGTCTTTATAGGTCTGTTTTTATTTTGTTTTGTTTATTCTTTTGTATTATTATTATTTTTGGATTCCACATATAAGTGAAATCATATGGTGTTTGTTTTTTTCTTTCTGACATGTTTCAATTAGCATAATACCCTCTAGATGGATCCGTGTTCTCAGAAATGGCAGTATTTTATTTTATTTTTATTGCTGAATAATATTACAGTGTGTATGTGTGTGTGTGTGTGCACATGTGTGCATGGTGTAACAATTACATGTTTTTATCCAATCACCTATTAATAGTCATCTAGGTTGCTGCCATACCTTGACTATTGCTAGTAATGCTGCAATGAACATAAGGGTGCATGTATCTTTTCAAAATAATGTTTTGAATTTTTTCAATTAATACCCAGCAGTGGAATTGCTGGGTCAAGAGGTAGTTCTATTTTTAATTTTTTGAGGAAACCTACTGTTTTCCTTAGTGGCTGCACCAATTTATAATCCCACTAATACTGGCCAGGGGTTCCCTTTTTTCCACATCCTCACCTCACCTTGTTGTTTATTGATTGATTGATTATATACATTCTAACAAGTGTGAGGTGATATTCCAATAGAGTTTTAATTTGCGTTTCTCTGATGATTAGTGATGCTAAGCATCTATTCATGTCTTCAGGCACTCCTTGGAGAAATGTCTGTTCATGTCTTCTGCCCATAGTTTAACTGGATTTGGTAAGGAGTATTAAGTTTTATGAGGTTTTTTGTTTGTTTGTTTGTTTAAGATTTTATTTATTATTTTTAGAGGGAGGGGACGGGAGAGAGGCAGAGAGGGAGAGAGACATCAATGTATGGTTGCCTTTCACCTGCCTCCAGCTAAGGACCTGGCTAGAGACCTGGCTTGCAACCTCATTAATGCGCCCTGGCTGGGGAATCGAACCAGCGACCTTTGGGTTTGCAGGCCAGTGCCTATCCACTGAGCCACCAGCCAGGACATAAGTTTTACGAGTTTTTAAAAATATTTTTTGGCCCTGGCTCGTGCGGCTTAGTGGACTGAGCCCTGGCCTGAGAACCAAAGGGTGTCTGGCTCAATTCCCAGTCAGTGCATATGCCTGGATTGCAGGCCACGTCCCTAGTGGCGAGTGTGCAAGAGGCAACCACATACTGATGTTTCTCTCCCTCTCTTTTTCCTTTCCTTTTCCTCTCTCTAAAAATAAATTAAAATCTTTAAGAAATTAATAAAATAAAATATGTTTTGGATATTAATCACTTATTGGATAAATCATGGGTGAATATCCTCTTCCATTCAGCAGGTTGTCTTTTTGTTTTGTTGATGGTTAAGGGAACCATTAAATTAAAATGATTGTGCAAAATCATTTTAATTTGATGTCATCTTATTTATTCATTTGTTTATTTATTTTTTTGTTGACCTTGCTCAAGAAGACATATCCATAAAGATATTGCTAAGAGGAATATTAAAGAGTTGACTGCCCCTGTTTTCTTCCAGATGTTTTATGGTTTCAGGTCTTACATTTACATCTTTAATCCATTTTGAGGGTTTTTGTTTTGTTTTGTTTTTTGGGTTTGTTTTTTGGTTTTTGGGTTTTGGGGTTTTTTTGGTATAAGTGAAAGGAAGTGGTTTAGTGTAATTTGTATGCAGGTATTTGCCTGGTTTTGCCAGCAACACTTATTGAAGAGACTGCTTTTACCTTATTGTGTATCCTTGCTCCTATGTTGTAGATTAATTGACAATATAAGTGAGGATTTATTTTGGGGCTGTCTATGCTATTTCATTGCTCTGTATATCTGTTTTTATGCCAGTATCATACTGTTTTGATTATTGTAGCTTTGTGGCATGGTTTGCTACCAGGGACCATGATACCTCCTCCTTTGTTGTTTCAAGATTTTATTGGCTATTTGGGGTCTTTTGTGGTTCAATATAATATTGGGATTAGTTCTAATTCGAAGAAGAATGTCATTGACATTTTAAAAAGGGTTGCATTGAATCTGTATATTGTTTTAGGTAGTAAGGACATTTTAACAATATTAATCCTTACAATCCATGAGCAAAGTATATGCTTCCATTTATATGTATCTTCAATATTTTTCTTTAATGTCACAATTTTCAGAGTACAGGTCTTTCATCTGTGGTTAAAGTTATTCTTAGGTGTTTATGCTTTTGGATGCAATTATAAATGGGACTGGTTTCTTAATTTCTCCTTTTGATAATTTGTTGTGGGTGTATAGAAACACTGATTTATATAGTATATTGATTTTGCATGTTGCAACTTTACCGAATTTATTGATTCTAACAGTTTTGTTGTTGAAGTCTTTTTCACTTTCTACATATTATATAACGGCATCTGCAAATAATGAGAGTTTTACTTCTTCCTTTCCATTTGGATTTCTTTTATTTCTTTTTCTTGTCTACTTTTGTGTCTAGGATTTCCAATACTATGTCGAATAGAAGTGATAATATTGGCTGTCCTTGTTTTGTTCCTAATCTTAGTGCAAAAGCTTTCAGTTTTCAATATTGAGTGTGATATTAGCTGTGGATTTGTCATATGTAGCATTTATTATATTAAGTCTTATTTCTTATATAACCACTTTTTTGCGGGTTTTTTCATAAAACATTTTTGAATGTTGTTAAATGCTTTTTCTACATCCATTGTGACGACCATATGGTGTTTTTCTTTATCTTGTTAATGTGATGTATCACATTGGTTGACTTACAGATGTTGAACCATCCTCACATCCTTGGGATGAGTCCTGTTTGGTCGTGATGTATAATCCTTGAAATGTATTGATGAACTCAGGTTGCTAATATTTTGTTGTGAATTTTTACATATGTGTTTATCAAGAATATTAGCCTGTCATATTATTTTTTTGTAATGTGTTTGTCTGGTCTTGGTATCAGGGTAATGCTAACTTTGTAAGATGAGTTTAGAAACATTTCTTCATCTTCAATTTTTTTAAATATAGTAAGAAGAATATGTATATGTATTAATTCTTATTTGAATGTTTGGTAGAATCCACCATGAAGTCATCTGGTTGATCCTAGACTTTTATTTGTTGGGGTTTTTTAAATAAGTGCTTTAATTTCATTGCTAGTAACTTATCTATTTATATTTTGTATTTCTCCTTGTTCAGCTTATTGTTCATAGTAGTCTTTGTATTTCTGTAGTGATGGTTGTGAGTTCTCTTTCATTTATATTTTATTTATTGGGGCTTCTCACTTATTTTCTTGATGAGCTAAAGCTTTTAATTTTGTTTTTTTTTTTTTAAACCAGCCCTTAGTTTTATTGATATTTTCAAACTTCTATTTTATTTATTTCTGCTCTGATTTTAAATATTTCCTTTCTTTCATTTGCTTTGGGTTGTATTTGTTCTTATTTTTCTAGTTCCTTTCAATGTAGAGTTTTCTGGTTTCTTTACGTAGGTCTATATAGTTATAAATGTCCCTCTTAGAACTGTTTTTGCTGCGTTCCATGACATTTGAAAAGATATGTTTTGTTTTTATTTGTTTCAGATATTTTTTGATATCATGTTATATATATATATGTACATATATATATATTAATCTATATTTGTTTAGTAGCATGTTGTTTAGTCTCCACATATTTGTGGGTTTTTTCTAGTCATATGTGAATTTCTTATGAATTGAGTATAGATTACTAGTGCCGTTCCTCTCACCCATCCTCCTGTCTACATATTTGGGGTATTTTAGGACTTGGTGGCCTTTGAGGATGTCAGTGTGAAGTTCACCCTGGAGGAGTGGGCCTTACTGGATTCCTCACAGAAGAAACTCTACAGAGATGTGATGAGGGAAACCTTCAGGAACCTGGCCTCCATAGGTAGGGATGACAACATTCTTACTTACTTGCTTAGTTGATTAGAAAACCAATGTTGTTTGCTCCTCAATGGAATTCCAAGGAGTGGAATGCAGAAAAGGAGTACATTGCTAAATAAAGCAGGCATGGTGGCAGCTCATCATGGACTTATTATGTAACAACTTTTCTATAAGGTTTATAGTTTATCATTTTTTCTGGTCTGCATTTTAGGAGAAATATGCAAAGATTATGACATTGAAGATTACTATGAAAATCATGGGACTAATTTAAGGTGAGTCACACTCACATGAGAAAGCAATGTCCCATGAATCTTAGTATGTCATGAATATTTTTAAACAGCATGTAAAACAAATAAGCCAAGTTTTAATTTATTTATTCTTGCCATAGTTTCGTCATAAGTTTTTCTCACATGTGACTTTGATGTTTAGTGTTTCAAAATTAGTAAATTTAGAAATAGTATTTTGAAACCCCATTTATGAATACACTGTTTTGATAATAGCCATGATCGAGCCCTCTTGCAAAGCATTTAACACTTTCAAGCAGTCAGAAAGCACTGAAAACTTACACATTCCTTGATTATGGTAAAAATGTCATTGTAATGACTATTAATATAAAATTTTAAGACATTAATAATATCCTTTTTACTTTTTACAGTAGTCATAGAGTGGAGAGACTGGGTAAAAGTAAACAAAGTAGTCAATACAGAGAAAACTTCGGCCAGATTCCAAATCATAACCAGAAAAAGAAAACTTCTGCTGGAATAAAACTATGTGAATGCAGTGTGTGTGGAGTCTTCCTGAATCACTCATTCTTTAATAGGCACATGCGATCTCATACTGCACCCAAATCATTTGAGTATCTGGAATATGAGGAAAAGCCATATAAATGTAAGGAATGTGGGAAAGCCTTTAAGTATCGCCAGTCCTTTCGGAGGCATGAAAGGATTCACACTGGAGTCAAACCCTATCTATGTAAGCACTGTGATAAAGCCTTCAGTTGCCTCAGTTACTGTCGAAGTCATGAACTCTCTCACACAGGAGAGAAACCATATAAATGTGAACAGTGTGGCAAAGCTTTTATTTGTCCCAGTTACTTTAGAAAACATGAAAGAACTCATACTGGAGAGAAACCTTATGAATGTAAGCAATGTGGGAAAGCCTTCAGCTGCTTTACCTCTTTTCAAAGTCATGAAAGGAGACACAGTGGAGAAAGGCCCTATGAGTGTAAAAAATGTGGCAAAGCCTTCAGTTGTCCAAGCTACTTTCGAAAACATAAAAGAATCCACACTGGAGAGAAACCCTATAAATGTCAGCAGTGTGGGAAAGCCTTCAGTTGTTCCAGATCCTTCCGAAGTCATGAAAGGAGACACAGTGGAGAAAAGCCCTATAAGTGTAATAAATGTGGTAAAGCCTTCAGTTGTCCAAGTTACTTTCGAAAGCATGAACGAAGTCATACCGAAGAGAAGCTCTATGAATGTAAGGAATGTGGAAAAACCTTCAGTTGTCCAAGTTACTTTCGAAAGCATGAAAGAAATCATACTGGAGAAAAACCCTACGAATGTAAGGAATGTGGGAAAGCCTTGAGTTCTCTCACCAACTTTCGAAGACACATGATGAAGCACACTGGAGATGGGCCTTATAAATGTAAAGAGTGTGGGAAGGTCTTTGATTGTTTGAATTACTTTCAATGTCATGAGAGCACACATAGTGGAGAAAAGCCATATAAATGTATGGAATGTGGTAAATCCTTCAGTACTCCCAGATCCCTTCAAATTCATGAAAGAACTCATACTAGAAAAAAACCTCATGAATGTAAGGAGTGTGGTAAAGCCTTCAGTTTTCCCTGTTCCCTTCAAAAGCATGAAAGAAGTCATACTGGGGAGAAACCCTATGAATGTAAGCAATGTGGGAAAGCCTTCACTTACCTCAGTTCCATTCAAAAACATGAAAGAACTCATAGTGGAGAGAAACCCTATGAATGTAAGGAATGTGGGAAAGCCTTCATTTCTCTTTCCAATGTTCAAAGACATATGATAAGACACACTGGAAATGGGCCTTGTAAGTGTAAGGAATGTGGGAAAGCCTTTGATTGTCCTAGTTCATTAAGAACGCATGAAAGAACTCACACTGGAGAGAAACCCTATCATTGTAATAATTGTAGTAAAGCCTTCAGTCGTCCCAGTTCTTTACGAAATCATGAAAGAACTCATATCTAAGAAGAAGTCTGAATACTGTAAGGAATATGGGAGAGACTTTTGTGGAAATGTAAAAATGCACACTGGAGAGATACCCTAGATATGAAAGAATCTGTCAAAGCCTTTAGCTTTCTCATTTCCTTGGGAAATTTCATACATGTGCACATACACACAACCTCATAATAGAGAAAAATCAAAGTGTAAACAATATAGGAAAACCTTCACTTGTCTCAAATCACTACAAAACCATGTGAGGATGTATGCTGGGTAGAAACTGTATAACCAAAAAATAAGACAAAATTTTTTTAACAAATATTTTCAAAGTAATGTGAAAACTGCATTGGAAATGTATAAATCATGTTATAATTAATATGGATAGCCTGTTGAAAATTATGCAGGATGCTCTAGAAATTTCAGGATATGAAAGAAATGTTGCAAACATTATACATACATGATCTTTATTACTGACTTATTTTTTAAGTAATTCTTTGTAGTATGGAGTTCTACTTTTGCAAGTAAATATTGAATAGATTTGTGGGTGAATTGAAATTATTTCTAACATACAAGTAGATTTAGTTTTTTATATCATTTTGTCATTGGTCTGTAAGGAAAGGACCATTAGAAAATGATATTTTGGTATTTGTTGAGTCTTTTTTTCCTACTGGCCTCCTGTAACAAGTACTGGATCTATTTCACCCTTTCATATCATAATATATTCCACATTCAGTAAAGGAATCTGTAAATATACACAATTCATCATAGGGTATAGTCTCATAAATTACTCTCATTTGTTGTCCCTTGTTCTTTATCTTTTCTTTTGGTTGAGATTTGGGCTCAGGTTTTCATTAAGGAGACCTGTGATGAGACAATAAAATCTAGAGTTGGAGATGACCTTTCTTAACTGGTAAATCAACATGAGCAATGCTGTGAACTACAGCTTCTAGACTCTGTTGCCTTAAGGTTCCATGTTAGAATTCACCAAAGCCTATCTTACATGCAACTTGGAACACAGAGGTGAAGTAGGATTAAGCAGGTTTGGGAGCCACCTGTATAGATAAGACCAGTAGATGCATAGGGCCTTTGCCAACACTTGCTTCCAGACTTTTATCTTCATTCTTTGCCCTGCCAATCAAAAATATCCTCCTTGACCATAAAAAAGAATGAAATCATACCAGTTGCTGTAAAAAAAATGGGTGGACCTAGAGGGTATTAAGCTAAGTGAAATAAGTCAGTTGGAGAAAGACAAATATCATATGATTTTACTTATATGTGGAATTTAAAAAACAAAATGAAATTAAGACTCTAGATTCAGAGAACAGACTCCTGGTTACCAGGGGGGAGGGGAATTGGGGGACTGGGTAAAAGGTGAAGGGATTGAGAAATACAAATTAGTCAGGGGAATGTAAAGTTCAGCATAGGAAACAAAGTCATTAATATTGTAATAACTATGTATGGTGCAGGTGAGTACTGGACATACCAGGGGAACACTTTGTAAAGTATGTGATTGTCTAACCACAGTGCTATATATCTGAAACTAATACAAAATAAAATTGAATATAAACTACAGTTTGAAAAAAAATTCTCAAAACCATCAGTGGCTAGTTGACTTACATTTGATTTCAGCTTTTGGCTCCAACATTTGTCTCCAAAGTTCAACATCAAAGATCCAGTGCAGTTGGATTCTCCTACAAGCTTTCATGTGTCTACCAGACAAAAAATGTAGACTCATCATTGAGAATGCTCTCTAAAGGACTAACCCTACTCTTCTCTAGATTGTATTTATATAAAGTCTAATTTATATAGTGAATTGTACTTGTATAAGATCTAATCTGTATAGTAGACACCTTGTTCTATTGATACCGCTAGTGACCATGTGTTTCTGATCCTACTATGACAGCTGCAATGGGCCAGTGCAAAAGAACTATGTTGGACATTGTCCTTGTGCTGCTTGTGCAGTGACTTCTCTGACCCCATCCTTCCATGTAAGAATTGGCACCTTTCTGATATCAGGTAGATTCTGAGTGTTACTTGTAGCTGAATGCGATCTCTCAATATGCTTATAGTTACCTGTGGTCATATGTGATTGAAAGTGTGCGTATTGTTTTCTCTAATGTTCTGTAGTATTTTTCTTAAAAATATTATATTAACTGTTTTCCAAACACTTGTAAGCAAAGAAACATTGTTTTTTATTTCCTGAAAGGATTATTAAATGTCTTGTTGTAATTATATACTTTCAAGTCACCTTATTATTTTCTCCATTTAATTGTATACATTCTGAGTCAATATTATCGTGTGTACAAATTTAGATATTTTTTTAGATAGAGGAGAAAAGAGGGAGAGAAAAATTGATGAGACAGAAACATGATCGGTTGCCTCTAGCACACTCCTTGACTAAGGACTATACCCACAACCTAGACATGTGGCCTGACCAGGAATCAACCTTTCATTTTGCAGGATGACACCCAACCAACTAGGCCACACTGGTGAGGGCTAGATATTTTATTTTTTAATATTTTAATTTTTATTCTATTATACTTAGAATTTTGTCATGAGGCTAGTTTTTTATTCATTCATAATACCAAAAACTTAAATCATATGTTTTTCAGTCCCCTTCTGCCAAAGATAAGGATCACCTCTGTAGTCATAAAGAGGGGTGTGATGAATTCGAATAATAAAAATGATCACAAACCATAAATGGCTATAGGGTGTAACAGTAGCAGCATATTCAAAGGGAGTTCTTAATTGGATTTTGACCATGTGAAATGATTTGATTGCTATTAAAAGAAGCAGGACATTTTTATGTATTGGATGCTATGAGGAAATAAACTTTATTATATCATGGGTAATAAAATTCTTACCTAGAAGACAGAAAGGTTAGTTTGATGCTAAGCCTAGTTTGTGAGAAGAACCAACCTACAATATTAGATGAGGGAAATTTTAGTTATTTTTATTCTTCTTTGAGACTGTTCTGTTTTACTGTTTACAGAAAAATGGTTTCAGAATGCCTCTGTTTTTGTCTTGATCCATCATGGTCATGGAGTAGCTTTGTCTGATCACAGACATGTGTGACATTTTTCTCTTTAACAGGATATAGCTAACCCTATCAAGGAGTACCAAGCCATCTCCAGTTCTCTGGAACAGCCTTTGCCTTTCTTGTTATCAAAATACTGAAATATTTCTTACAGTGTAGTTGATACTTTTCCATAAGTACATTAGTAAAACTATAAGAATTTATAATCACTTCTTTGTAAGGCACACAAGATTTGTTATATACCTTGCAAAGTCAGGATCCCACTTAAAAAGAAGCCTTTTTCTTTCAGAGACTATGTTTTTCATGCTAATTTTTTAACATCCCTCATATGCCAGGCTGTGTAGATTAAAAACACACAATTTGGCCCTGGCTAGTAGTACAGTGGAAAAGGCACCAGCCTGCAAACCCAAAGGTCACTGGTTCAATTCCCAGCTAGGGCGCATAACCAGGTTTGCAAGCCAGGTCTCCAGCCAGGTCCATGGCTGGAGGCAGGTGAAAGGCAACCGTACATAAAAAAAATAATAATAAAAATTAAAAAATAAAAAAACACAATTTAACACAAATAGTCAAGTCTCTAGGGTGTGGATAAATAGGCATAAAAGAAACTTCAGCCCTGGAGCATGTGGCTTGGTGGATTAAGTGCGGACCTATGAACCAAAATATTGCTGGTTCAATTCCCAGCGAGGGCACATGCCTGGGTCCCCAGTTGGAGGCACACAAGAGACAGCTAACTGATTTTTCACTCCCTCTCTTTCTCCCTCCCTTCTCTCTCTAAATAAAAACTCTTTGAAAAGAGAAAAGAAAGTTCCTGCACTCTTGGTGCTTATATTTTTGTAGGAAAAGAGATGGTGAAATGAGTACGCTTTTTTTTTTCTAAATATAAAATGAAGGTGTTAAAGAAAATGGAATGATAGGTGACAAAATAGGGAAGTGGGGTGTGTTGTCTCTCTGTGGAGTGTATGGACCTCAGTGAGTGTCATCATTGATTAAAGTAATTTAGAAAATCAGTGGCCACTCGGGGAACTTTTAAGATTCCCAGACTTAAGTTTCTTAAAAATAAATGGATAAAAACAAACCAAAAAAATGAATGGATAATAATAATGCTCAGATTAGTTAAACTGAGTGGATGCCTATTTAGAATAGTATTTTGAGGTTTCCAAATAAGATCAAGAATCTGAAGTTATCTTTTTGTGATATAAAGTTTGGGAATTAGCAGAGGCCACTGAAAATATAGAGATGAGAATGTCAGGTAAGCCACATCTTCCTCTATGACACTGTCTTGCCCTTCTCCATTTACTCCATTATCTCTGGATCTTCTAGCTCTCCCCGCGCCACGCGCCCCCCCCCCCCACCCAATTCCCCATTCTTCTATGGAGACTTTACCTTGGGCCTCTCCAAATCGCGCAAGTGCTTCTTGCCCACTTCCCACACCATCTTGCCTTCCACTACCACAGTGGTCCTACCTCTGGCGCCATTTTCTCCTGAATCCTCTCCCACTCTCTTCCTCTGAACTTAACAGTATTTTCTCTTTTAAAACTAAACCCTAGGCTCTGGCTGGTGGCACAGTGGATAAGGCACTGGCCTTCGAACCCAAAGGTCGCTGGTTCAATTCCCCTGCCAGGGCACATAGCCAGGTTGCAAGCCAGGTCTCCAGCCAGCTCTGTAGCAGGAGGCAGGTAAAAAGCAACCATACATTGATGTCTCTCTCCCTCTCTGCCTCTCTCCCTTCCCCTCTCTCTGCAAATAATTTTTGAAAGCTTAAAAAAAAAACCTAAACTGTTTGGAATCCTAATAAAACTCAATTTCATATGCACTGTCAACTGAAATTGAGTTGCAAGCCAATGTTAAGGAATTTCCTAAGATAACTAAGGATCATCCCAAGTTTTCTGAGGAATTTGATATTATTCAGACCTATAATCCCAATTTTTCTAATTTCTGTCAGCTAATTTGTATGGTAGTTGGTGAAGGCTCGTTTCAGCACTGGATGGGAATTGCCAGATGAAAATATTCTGAATGAAACTTAGAAAAGCAAACTTCCAACTGCTGGGAAGAAGCTAAAAAACTTGTTCAAAAATTACACCAAGCAATTTCTAAAGCTTTCCCAAAGCTTGTTGATTGAAGCAACATTCAGACTTGCTCACAAAAGTCTGCTGAATCCACTCATGACTATTACAATCCACTTCAGGTCCTTTTTTAAGGAAAATTCTGGTCTTCCTTCAGATGCTGATTCCATTCAGGTAACATCTTACTCTTTGTCAATGGGCTGACCAGAGATCATACCCCCAGGCTAAGGGGACCAGGGTGGAATGGGAAACCATATCCACTCTAGATTTAGTGAATTTGGCCCACCAGCTTGCCTTGGCAGAGGAGAGGACCTGGTGTGAAGGCTTCAAATTTTTGCCATTATAGCAAGGAGCCAGGACAGTGGAAATTTGAGTGCTATTAACCTGAGCACTTCAGATGCTTTCTGTCTTCTAACCAGCCTTCCTGAAGTCCTCATCCCCAGTGATGGGACTTTTTCCAGTTCTTTCTTTTTGTAAGCTTGGAGAAATTTCTCTTCAGTTTGGTACAAAAACTTTTTCTATTCCTATTGGCACTGGTGCTACACTGTCAATGCTCAACCCTGCTGTCATAGAAAAGCCCCTGCCTTGGAATAATAAAACAATTCCTATAGTGGGGATTTTGAACAAACAGGTTCATGTTTCTGAACCTATTCATTTGTGCCTCTGCCCTTTAAGAGACACACACTGTTCTCTTGTTTTCCTCTGCCCCTACCCATTTATTAGGCCAAGGCTTTTTAAAGAGCTATTAGGTTGGAAGATCCTTCTCCTGAAGGGGAAAAATAGCCTTATAATACAGCAGCCTGAGTTCTTACAATCTCTTAGGATAGAAATCCAAAGAGCTCACCAGAAACCCATGCAGACAAAGGTTTAGTTAGCCTTTGCACAGGGGAACCAGCAGTGAAAAGGGAAAGAGAATCCACTGCTCCCAGAATGGCTTAAGGGAAACTGTGTATGCACAGTGTGTGCACAGCAGTGGTTCTACTATCTGTCAAGAGGCAAAAATTCTGCAACCTTTTTTGTCTAGCAGGGAGTAGAGGGGTGGTGACATTCTTGTGGTGGTCTTATTCAATGTTTCATCTAGCTGTCTGGTGTCCTTGGCATCTGGGCAAGTGGCAGGGGGTTGGTGCCAGCTCTGCAGTTTTTCTTACCTGGTATCCTTGGGAATATGAGGGTGCAAGTCCCTAAGCTGCCTCACTTAGAACTCAACAGAATGGATGGTTAGGTGAATTAAATGGCCTTTCAACACTTTTTATTCTGTTCATGACAATTCAGCAGCTGAATATGGCAGCACTGTTATCAATTGTTCCTATTGGATCAACTGACATCTTTTATTTATATATATATATATATATATATATATATATATATATATTCACTAATTTTGCTATTACCGTTGTTCCAATTTTCCCCCTTTACTTCCCCCCACCTGATATCCCCCATTCCCTCCAGCAATGCCCCCCTTAGTTCATGTCCATGTGTCACGGACAGTAGTATTCTAGCTATTTTTGAGCTTATGGTTGACTTCCTATGTGGTCCTAAGCTAACCGCTGAACCATTTAAGAGTCTGTTGAGATAGAGAGCAGGTATATTCACATTTGAATAATGAAGTTTACTATAGCATTAATACATTTTCCAAACATCCCCAGTTTGGGGACCTTCACGGCTAGAAATGTCTTATTTTCACTACCTATTTGAAAGGAATATCATCTAATTTAAATGCCAATATGAGAATATATGTCTATTGCCTATGTACATGAATCATATAGTTTAGTAGTTGGTAACTTCCATGCCAAATTAGTCTTCACTCTCAGCATCTTTCTAACCTAAAGATTACCTAATTTCTCAACACACCAAGTATCAGTTGGGTGATACTTAAAACATAGATAGCTAATAAAGTCTACATATTAAACACAAACAAGCACACATTTTGTAATAGTGAATAAGAAAGATTGTATTCTATGTAATATGCATCCACATTTTCTTAAGCAACCTGGTGGCCCCCCACTCCCAGGGGGTCACCATATTGATGCCAAACTTAGTGCGGACACCTGGTCAGCACTACAGCGCAGAACTCCTGGACTCAAGCAATCCTGCTTCAGCCTCCTGAGTAGCTGGGGCTACAGGTGCATAATTTGATTTTCCCAATTTAGGAAATAATTCCAATCTAAGAAGACAATCTGCAGTAATGCAGATACAACAAAAATACAAAATGATACATTATTTAGTAAGATATAACAAGATTATTTTAAAGCATTCATAAATTAAAGTTGGTTCTTATTCATTCAGCTATCCTATGTCTTTTGATTAATGCATTTAGTTTCTATGTCCTTTTTTTTTTTTTCCTTAAGATTTTATTTATTATTTCCAGAGAGAGAGAGGAAGGGAGAGAGGCAGAGAGAGAGAAACATCAATGTATGGCTGCCTTTCACCTGCCTCCAACCATGGACCTGGTTGGAGACCTGGCTTGCAACCTGGTTACTTGATGGGGAATTGAACCAGCGACCTTTAGGTTTGTAGGCCAGCGCCTTATCCACTGTGCTACTAGCCAGGGCTCTATGTCCTTTTTAATGCTGGTATAGATCTCAGTAAGTTCCTTGTAGCTTCCCTGGGGTTCTTTGTTGTTCCCCTGAAGTTGTTTGTAATTTTCTTTGAGTTCACTGAGCTCATTGAGCTTCTCTGTAATCATTATTTTGAATTCCATGTCTGATAGTTTGCTTGCTTCTATTTCATTTAGCACTCTCTCTGGGGATTCCTCCAAAGACTACAGAGATCCACTGTCTTTGGCTCCTTCAGTTGTTAATCCAATTAATTTGTGATCAGCCATCAGGTTTAGGAACTGCTGGGTGAAGCAGATTAGTTCCTGTGGGTGGAGCTATTGCTTCTGATCAGGCTGCCACCACTGGGAAGAGTGGTCTGCCTGCTTCATGGGGAATGGTTCAGCACTGGTACCCTATGGGCTGCTCCCTCATTTCTCCCCCAAAGCCACCACCCCAAACTCTCCCCAAGTGTCTCCAGTCCACTCTGTCCTTCTTCTGGAGACCAGGGTAAGTGGGTGCCAATATATTTTCATGCATGGTCTCTTTAAGAACTCTGTGTCTCGCTGTCATTTTCAAGCTGGCAAAACCTGACAGCTTTTTTGCTTTTCACAGATGGATGCTGTTTTACTCTCAGTTTTATTGCTGTAGGCTGGGGATTTAGACCCCACCCTTCTCAGGTGGAACCCACAGATGCTGAGATGTTTCTCCATCACTTCAGCTGCCACCCATGGGAGCCCAGCCAGCCCTCTCATGTCTGCACACTTACTACCAGTCATGTTATGATGAGGAGGCCTCTGCTGTTCTCTCCGTGGCTATAAAGCTTCTCTCTAGCTATTGGTTATTCCAAATAATTTCTCCCTAATTAAGGTATAATTTCAGATTGGTCCTGGGAGGAGATGGGTGTAGCTCCACTTACTCCTCCACCATCTTGGTTCTCAAGAGCCATATTCTTTATGGAAAAAAAATTTAACTGATATTGTCAGAATCCACAATGCATCTCCTATTAAGGTGGGAATTGATCCTTTAAAACCTCTTCCCAGAATTAATATCATGTAAGTAAAGAGGCTCTTCAAGGTATGAAGCCCATAATAGAAGATTACCTAACTCAGAACTTTAGTCTTGTGGGAACGCAGATATCAGTTATGTGGAAACCAGGATATGATGTAACCAGGCCAGATGAAGCAAACAATGCACAAAGTACCAATGGTCTGTTCTCTCTCTTGGAGACCAGAAATTGAAAACAAATCACCTAGGCACATCCTATTTGTTTCTAGGAATTCTCCAACAACCCCGCCAATCAGGAGTTAACTATTAGACTCCACCCCAATAAGGTCCAATAGAAATCAGAGGCACCACCCTCACCGGAACTCTATGCTCCATTGCACTCTGTGACCATAGTGACCAGGGCCCTGTAACCATAGTAACCAGTGCAGTTTTTCAGCTTAAAAGCACAACCTCACTCCTTTGGGGTGGGCTGACTCCTACAGTCAACTCTGGGCTGATTTCTAGAGTCAGCCCTTTTCTCGCTTTCCTCCAATAAACTTTCTTGCTTCTCCCACTAGAGTTTCTGACTTTGTCGTACTCCTACATTCCCACCCCCACCAAGATGGACAATTATCCCTTGCACTAGTCCTTGTAACATTCCTATTTTACCTGTGAGAAAATCCAAAGGATGAGGGTGAATGTTTGTCCAGGACCTCTGAGCAATAAACCACATTGTTATTCCTCAACACCCTGTCATTTCTTTTTTTCTTTTTTTAAAGATTTTATTTATTATTTTTAGAGAGAAGGGCAGAGAGGGAGGAAGAAAGGGAGAGAGACATCAATGTATGGTTGCCTTTCACCTGCCTCCAGCCATAGACCTGGCTGGAGACCTGGCTTGCAACCTGGTTATGTGCCTTGACTGAGGAATCGAACCAACGACCCTTGGGTTCAAAGGCCAGTGCCAATCCACTGAGCCACACCAGCCAGGGTTCCCTGTCATTTCTAACCCTCATGTACAACTAGCATCCATCACAACTGGAAGTTCATTTCTTACTGTAATTGCTTCATGCAGTGCATTTTTAAATATTCCAGTTGATGAAGCTACCCAATGCCTTTATGCCTTCACTTGGCAAGGAAAACCTGGACAGAAATGGCTCAGGGTGTTACAACTAATGTGAAGACAGAACTCTCCTGAGAGGTTCTACTTCATTACAACACGTGGATGATTTGCTTCTTTGCACTTCTTCTCAGGTCTCCTCACAAGAAGAGAGCACCTACCTGTTAGAACTTCTGGGCTTAAAGAGACATAAGGTCTCTAAAGAAAAATTATAGATTGTACAAACTCAGGTTTCATATTTGTGACATTTGAAGCCCTGGCTGGTGGCACAGTGGATAAGGCTCTGGCCTGTGAACCCAAACATTGCTGGTGCAATTCCCCAGCCAGGGCACATAACCAGGTTGCAAGCCAGGTCTCCAGCCAGGTCTGTAGCTGGAGAGGGCGAAAGGCAACCATTCATTGATGTTTCTCTCCCTCTCTGCCTCTCACCCTACCCCTCTCTCTTAAAATAAATAAATAAATACATATTTGTGACATCTGATATCTGAACAAGGAATACATCCGAATCCAGAGAGGCTTCATGGAGTTCTACGTTTCCCAAAGCCCAAAACTATGAGTCAGTTGCAAGGTTTTCCTGAGCTAGTTGGCAGTTGTTAAAATTGGATTCCAAATCTCTTTTAAGGCCAAATCTCCATGTATCTTACTGAAGGACAATTCTGACTCAATTTTATGAAACAAATGGGATCACATAGCCTTTGAAGCCTTAAAGAAGGGTTTAATAAATCTACCTGTTCTTTGTACCTCATGCCATAGGAACACTCCTGAATTCTCATCACACCCAGCATCTTCCAATTAGTCATCTTCCCTTCTATGAAATCCGCTTGCTAATCACTTCCCATATAACGCTTACACATTGTAATCCCATCCTTTTTGATACTGATGAAGCACCTCATCACTGCTTGACAGTGACAGGTCACTTTCTGACTTCTTGTGACAGTTTACATGAGACTCCTCTGGGTAAAAATTGTCTTCTCATGGTTTATAGATGGTTCATATTTTTTAAATGAAAGTGAAAAGTTCTATGTTGGTTATACTATTGTAATTCTTTTCAAAGTCACCAAGGCAGCATCTTTACCTTTGACTACTTCAGCACAGCAGGCTAACTTTTATGCCCTTGCTCAGACTTGCATTTAGCAAAGGGTAAAACTGCCAACATTTATACTAACAGGAGATGTATCTTTGGAGTACTTCATGACTTTGTCATGTTTGGAAAACAACATGGTTTCCATACTTCTACTGGAAATAAAGCTTAAAATGGCCCATATGTTTAGAAATTACTGGATGCTATACTTTTATCAGATACCTTAACTACTATTAAGATCCAGGGCTTTCTAAACCTGACTCCCTGGATGCCATAGAAAATTACCTTGATATTTCTGTTAAGAATGTTGGCCTTGACATCAGCAGCAGTCAAGCTTCTGTCATGATCCAAGATGTTTCCCCTACTGATAATTTAGAAAACCTGACCAGAGTCCCGACCAGTGTAATTCAGCTTGTCGGGGGTCATCCCACAAAGAAAAAGGTCTCCAATTTGATTCCCAGTCAGGTCATATGCCTGGATTGTACTTTTGATCCCCAGTCAGGGCATATACCGGAGGCAACCCATTGATGTTTCTCTTTCATTGATGTTTCTCTTTCATTGATGTTTCTCTCCTTCTCTCTCCCTCCCTTCCCCTCTCTCTAAAAACAAATCAATAAAATGTAAGAAAGAAGAAAAACTGTGCAGAGAAACCCAACAGCTTCAGAAAAAGAAAAAGAAAACATTGAAAATCCAACAATTGCTGGTTTGATAAAAAGAGAAAGCTTTGGTTCAGATCAAATAACAACCCAGTCTTACCAGAAACTAAAATTCTGCTCCTGACTACCGCACTTGCATCAAACCACAGTGCACTGACAGAATGATTCCACTCATTAACCAATATTGGTGAGGAGATATGAACAAGGCCCTAAAAATCACCTAATTTTAATTATCCCATCTGTCCAAAATACAACCAAGGGAAGCCTATTCACTTTAAATGGCCTAAAAGGCCATTGGAGGCTTGGCAAATAGATTTTATACAGCTTCCTTCATTCATGGATATAAATATGTTTAGTCATGATATACATGTATTCTCACTGGACTGAAGCTTTCCCCTGTGGACAAGTGTTAGGGACTGCTATTCTGCTTGGCAAGGCCCAGCTAGCAGAAATAGGTGTTTGGCAAGGCCAGCCCTAGTGCCAGGTGGACTCGGAACGGACACCGTGTATAGGGAGTCAGCCCAGTGTGTTTACCCCGTAGCCCATGAAGCATGGAAAGCAGAGAGTGTGCTATGCCTTGTTCTCTGCAGCTAGCTTAGCTTCCTGGTTTCAGTTGAGCAGGTGCCAATAATACCTGCATATAAGCTTAGTGTGGTTAATGAACGGGACTTGCGGCTTGGGCGAGCCTCCCAACCCCAACTTTGTCTCCTCTTTTTCTTGTGTCCTCCGCTGTCCAAACCCGATGCGTAATCCAGGGACGGCTGGCCCGTCACAGACAAGCTAATGTTTCCATAGTGGCTGAAGTCCTATTTAGAGATCACTTATACTTGGGAAACTCCACGGTGACTGAGGATCCCATTTTGCAGGTAAGATGCTGCAACAAGTCTGTACTATTGTCCAGTTCTGCAACTGTACAAATTTTCATTGTGCTTTACTACCTTCAATCTTCTGGGTTAGTTGAACATACCAACGGCATTATTAAAATGTATTTTTTTAATCTTTATTTATTTTTTTTTAAGATTTTATTTATTATTTTTAGAGAGAGGGGGAGGGAGAGAAGCAGAGAGGAAGTTGCCTTTCAACTGATTTCAGCTACAGACCTGGCTAGAGACCTGGCTGGAGACCTGGCTTGCAACCTGGTTACGTGTCCTGGCTGGGAATCAAACCAGTGACCTTTGGGTTTGCAAGCCAGCACCGTATCCACTGTGCCACCAGCCAGGGCCATTTTTAAAATTTAATTGGCAAACTTTATAGTAACTCTTCATATACTTTGGCCTAAAGCATTGCTGTTAGTCTTTTTAAATCTCACCTAGGATGGATAAATGCTGATGGAAGGAGTTTTGTCTTGAGGTGGTGAAATCAAAATATATAGATGATGTATTACAGGACTGTACATATGAAACTTATATAATTAAAAAATTTAAGTATATTTTATTAATTATGCTATTATAGTTGTCCCAGTTTTTCCCCTTTTACCCCCCACCCCCTTTTCCTGGTACCTCCATTCCCTTCAGCATTCCCTTAGTTCATGTCCATGGGTCATGCATATAAGTTCTTTGGCTTCTCCATCTACTTTACTGTTATTAATACCCACCTATTTTGTACCTACCAGTTATGCTTCTTAATCCCAGCACCTTTTCCCCCATTCTCTCCTTTCTTCCTCCCTGCTAATAGACCTCCATATGATCTCCATGTCTGTGGTTCTGTTCCTGTTCTAGCTGTTTACTTAATTTGTTTTTGGTTTTTGGTTTGTTTTGGTTTTTTTAAAGATTAATTTCTTGATATTTGTGAGTTTCTTGTTATTTTACTGTTCATAGTTTTGATCTTCTTTTTCTTAAATGTGTCCCTTTAACATTTTATATAATAAGGGTTTGGTGATGATGAATTTCTTTAGCTTTACCTTGCCTGGGAAGCACTTTATCTGCCTTTCCATTCTAAGTAATAACTTTGCTGAATAGGATAATCTTGGTTGTAGGTCATTGCTTTTCATTGTTTTGAATACTTCTTGCCAGTCTCTTCTTGCCTGAAGAGTTTCTTTTGAGAAATCAGCTGACAGTCTTACAGGAACTCCTTTGTGGGTAAAACTCTGTTTTTTTCTCACTGTTTTGAAGATTCTCTTTATCTTTACCTTTAGCATTTTAATTATGATGTGTCTTGGTGTGGCCCTCTTTGGATCTAGTTTGTTTGGGACTCTCTGTGCTTCCTGGACTTGTATGTAATTTCCTTTGCCAAATTAGGGAAGTTTTCCTTTATTATTTTTTCAAATAAGTTTTCAATTTCTTGCTCTTGCTCTTGCTCTTCTTCTTCTTCTTCTGCCACCCCCATGATTCAGATGTTGGTATGTTTAAAGTTGTCCAGAGGTTCCTAAGTCTCTCCTCATATTTTTCAATTCTGGTTTCTTCATTCTTGACCAGTTGACTTTATTTCTTCCTTATGTTCCAAATCATTGATGTGAACCCTGGCTTCCTTCCCTTCACCATTGGTTTCATGGGGATTTTTCTTCATTTCACTTAGTGTAGGCTTCCCTTCTTCCCTATGCATTTTCCATACTCAATCATTTCTGTGAACATTGTTATCACCAATGTTTTGAACCCTGCTTCTGCTAGGATGGCTATTTCCTGCTCACCTAGTTCTCCCCATGGAGCCTTGATCTGTTCCCTCTTTTGGGCCATACTTCTCTGTCTCTTTAACTTGACAGCTTCCTGTGTTTGCCTCTGTGTATTAGGTAGAGTTGTTCCACCTGCAAGGGGTGAAGCCTTAGGTATTCATCAGTGGTGGGTGACCTGTTTCACCGCCTTGTGGCACTATGTGGGGGAAGGATCATAGAGGGAATAATCATGATTGTTTGGCCTGCTTCCGGTATGTGACTGAAGCCCCTCTAGCTGTTATTTTAGTGATGGTTCCCAGAGTGGATGGGTTTGCTATGGTCTAGTACTGTCAGGGCCCTTAAATGGACTCTCCTGAGAATTAGGCAGTTTCTTCCAGTGCCCCGACACCCATTGGTTTTCACAGCCAGAAGCAATGAGGCTGTATTTTCTCGCCACTGGAAGTGTAAGCTGCGTGGTCTGGCATGGGACTGGGGTTGCTCCCCAGATGTCTCGCCCAGCTTCTATAATGTGTGGCTGTTCCTTCCACCAGCTTGCCACAGCCATTCCCTTGCTACCACTGCTGCAACACTGCAACCTTGCCATCACACCACATCCTCTCCACCCCAGCTTCCCATCTCTGCTCCTCCTACCTGTCTGGATGAGTATTTATTATTTCTATATTTGTTTGTCTTCCATGCAGTTCAATTTTCTGATAGTTCTGGTTGTTTTTAATTTTGTTTGTTTGTTTGTTTTGAGGTAGATGGAATCCTTATGGTTGTGGAAGAAAGCAAAGTGTGTCCACCCACACCTCCATCTTGGCTAGGAGTATACAACTTTTTAAAACATTTTAAAACTTATTTTTAGAGAGAGGGAAAGGGTGGGAAAAAGACAACGAGTCAATGTGTGGTTACCTCTTACACACCCCCAGCTGTGGACCTGGCCCACAACCCCAGTGTGTGCCCTGATTGGAAATCAAACCAGCAACCCTTTGGCTTATAGGCCAGCACTCAGTCCACTGAGCCACACTAGCCAGGGCAATAAAAAAGTAAAAAAATAATAATAATAAAATTTAAAATCCTCAAATCCACCCCTTTACAACTCATAAATTCTCACCTTTCAAGATAATTATAGGACACCCCATGCATTTTGCTCCTGCTTCTTTTGATCCATAATTGGTAAAGGGAGACATATTGTAAAGGCTTAATTGCTTCTACAAAAAATAATTGTGCTTTAGTAATGAAATCTTTTTATAATGTACTCCAAGGAAATGAAAAGCTCAATACCCACATTCTACAACCTAGAAATTTTGTATACTGAAAAAGATACCTTAAAAGGATATCCTTAAGTCCTGACTCATGTGGCTCAGTTGGCTGGGCATCATCCCAAAAAGCAAAAGGTCAGTGGATCGATTCCCCATCAGGGTACATGCTTAGGTTGCAGGTCTGGTCCTCAGTCGGGTCAGTGCATATGACAGGCAGCTGATTAATGGTTCTTTCCCTCTCTCCCTCCCTCCCTTTCCCTCTCTCTAAGAATAATTAAATAAAATATTTTTAAAAAGAATTTTGCCCTGACTGGTGGCACAGTGGATAAGGTACTGGCCTGTGAACCCAAATGTCACTGGTTTGATTCCCAGCCAAGGCACATAACCAGGTTGCAAGCCAGGTCTCCAGCCAGGTCTGTACCTGGAGGCAGGTGAAAGGCAACCATACATTGATGTCTCTCTCCCTCTCTGCTTCTCCCTCCCTTCCCCTCTCTCTAAAACATAATAAATAAAATCTTTTAAAATTTATTTTTAAAAATTATATATATATATATATATATATATATATATATATATATATATGTCAAAAAAAATGAATAGATTCCCTCCAGTCTTGCCGGAAGGTCCCCAGTTAGGTTCTGTTAAGTAAGCCCTGTAGTGCTAAACACCAAGGAGTAGATGCTTGGATATATGTCACACCTAAAGAAGGCACCAAACCTTGACTGTACATACTGTACATACTGTAGTGACCTGAACTGTCAAAATTTAAAGCAGGTGACTTCTGAAGGAAACAATTTTCCCTGAACATTCTATAAGGCCTGCACAAACCTTTTTCTTCATTATTTGTTCTTATTTTTTATTTTCCTTGCAAAGAACATGGCCTTGTTTATATTTCCTAAAGGAGGGAAATTTTCTTGTTGACTGTCATCAAGAATTTTGATCTAAGGCCATGGCTGGTAGCTCAGTGGATAGGCTCAGGCCTGTCAACCCAAAAGTCACTGGTTTGATTCTCAGCCAGGGCACATAACCAGGTTGCAAGCCAGGTCTCCAGCCAGGCCCTTAGCTGGAGGCAAGTGAAAGACAACCATACATTGATGTTGCTCTCCCTCTCTGCCTCTCTCCCTTCCCCTCTCTCTGGAAATAATAAATAAAATCTTAAAAAAAAAAAAAAAATGAAAGAAAGAAAGAAAGAACTTTGATCTAATCCTGTCTAGTATGGCTTAGTGGATTGAGCACTGGCCTGCATTTGAATTCCTAGTCAGGGTACCAGCCTGGGTTGCAGGCTAGGTCCCTATTTGGGGCATGGGAGAGGCATCCAACTGAAACTTGCACATCAATATTTCTCTGTCTCTTTCTCCCTTCCTCCCCTCTCTCTAATAAAATCAGATTTAACATGCTAATGAGATATGCCATGCCAAAAGAAGCATGTAGTTCCACTGTGGCACAGGTGCCCAATGTTTATATATTTAAATGTCACATTTAGATGTTATTTTTCACACATCAACTTCCTTAAAACTATTCCTTGGCTTTTGTTCAGAGAGCAACATTTCTCCTTTCCCTTTAAATGTTGTCTCCCTTGGTGTATGATCTATTTAATAAACCTTCACCTGAGTTCTAATTCTTGTGGTGAACTCTGTTCATTTCTACCTTGGGTTTTTTTTTTAAGAGCCAAGGATTGTTTAGTGGTAGAATTATTACCAGCCATGCGGGAGACCCTGGTTTGATTCCCAGCCAAAACTGCATATTGGTTTCTAGTGACTTCTTTTGATTTCTATCCTGGGAGATCGCAAGAACCCAGGAGGCCAGTAACAGAAACACCTAGTCAATAATGATTTACAGTTGAAACAATGGAATATTCTTCAACCATAAAAACAAATGGAAGTATTGATACAGGGATGTGACTTGAAAAAAAATGCTTAGTAAAGTTAATCACAAAGACCATGTATTTTTTATGCCATGTATATGAAAGACCCTAATAGGGAACTCTATAGACACAGAAGATAATTAGAGATTGTCCAGGGAAGGAGACTAGAGAAGGAAGATGGGAAGATTAAGAGTATAACTATATAAATTGTACAATGCAGCATTTGTATATCAAATCATCATGTTGTAATCTTCAAATATGATTTTATTAGTCAATTGTACCTCAATAAAGCAGGGAGAGAAGGAAGTTTCCAAGTGCATCCCCAAATTACATGACAATTTGTAAGTTATGCTTATATCGGTGAAAATGAAACTAGAAACGCTGGCGTTCATGCCATCATCTACCGGACTCAATAAGCAGAGACAGGGGTTGTATCTTTATGGGAGTTTCATTCAGATGGTCAGAGATCTGAGAAGATAGCAAGTTTGCACCCTAACAGTCTGTTTTAAATTCTATCACAAATGAGCCCTTTTATAAGGAGAAGAAAAGTACAGGCAAGGGTCTTGGAATGCAGGGAAAATGTTAATAAGATAAAAGCTGCAGCATTCTTTCATCAGTTCCCTGGGCAGAGGTCTTTGTGTCCTGGGCGGTGGTCACCTCACCCTGGAGTCAAGGTGGGTCATTTCTCCAGTTCCTGAAACAATAGCTTTTTACTTACACTAATTGCTAAGCTTATTAGCTGTTAACCTGAATCTAAAATTTTCCAACATTTGAGTCCCCCATCAAAGATAGGAATTAGCCCTGGCCGCTGTAGCTCAGCAGATTGAATGCTGGCCTGTGAACCAAGGGGTTGCAGTTTCCCAGTCAGGGCACCTGCCTGGCTGCAGGCCAGAGGCAACCAGACATTGATGGTTCTCACCCTTCCTTTCCCCCTCCCTTCTCTTCTCTCTGAAAATTGAAAAAATAAAAATATTTTTTTAAAAATAGGAATTAAAGGTTAGGGATATTAAATGTTTACATTTTGAAGTTTTCTCAAAACACAGGGAAAAGCTGACCCAGAATAAATTTGCTTTAGTGTCCAACATACCCCCAAGAATGTGATGAGGATTCTCACGCCTTGTGATTAGGGTGAGGAGTCCTTGTGCCCAGCACGGTTCCAGCTTCCTACCAGAGTCAAGGGCTCTGGGATGCTTTCTCTTCAGGACCAAATAAGAAGGGGTAGAAAAGGGACAGGTGGCAAGTTCAAGGCTCAATGGATAAAATGGAACCATACTCTTATTACAGAAGGTGGGGTCAGATCATCTATTTCTAAACAAGGGTCACAGTTCCATGAGTGAGGTCGCAGCCTTAATCTTATGACAAATCCTTGACCCCCTATAAAACATCAGACCCTCCAGTTCGAGGGTGGCGCAGCCTGCCCCACCCTCTTGTCCGCACTTGCTCTGTCTTGATACTGAATCAGGAATTCCGTGCACAGCTCTGAACATGCCTTCTGGCAGAGCTGTGGAAAAGACAAAGGAATAGGCTCCAGGACAGGAAAAAGTTCTGTTGTAAAGCAAATGTTGGTGGGACAAGATGGGAACAGAAGAGCAAGATTCTAGGCCTCTGATAGCTTTGGTTCAGCCGTCCTCCTTGCGGTTGTCACTCATGCGTGTGGGGGCGGGGCCTTACAAATTGCCCAATCAGGGGATCCTCTGGATACATGGGTGGGGCAACGGCCAGCACACGCGTAACAATGCCCCTTTATCCCCGCCCCCCAGTCACACTCTAGATAATTCTCCCCTGCGGTTAAAGGTTCTTGGAGGCTGTGCTACAACCTCAGGGGCACAGTGATCTGTACCGGTTGTGGGAGTCTGTCGCAGCGCTTAGAAAGACCCAGGAAACCTAGAAATGGTGAGTGTGTGGACAGGGTACAGAGATGGAGAGGGAGGGAGGGAGGGAGACATGGGGCTGGCGAACCGCTGGAACTTGCCTGGCGGACCTGCTTCCTCGTGGTTAGGTTTGAGTCCACCTACCTCAGTGATCCGGGCCACCACTGGGACCTATCGCATCTGGCTTGCAGCCTGGGGGCTGGGCGGGCAGCCGGGACCCGGGTAGCCCTGTCCCATCTCTGCAAGACCCATTCGGCCAGGCCTGGAAGCTTCCTTGGCAGCTCTGCGCCCGTGTTCCCTCTCTTCCCAGAGGATGTGGTGACAGGGAAGGTCTACGGGGACAGTCATAAGTCCTGCTCAGAAATTCGTGTATGGGAGGAGCCGTGGTGTGTGGCATACTGAGTCCCAGCTTTCTCCCCATCAACACCTGTATTTTCCTAAGTTTTCCAAATGTTGTGGGAGCAGGATATCGCATCCGCGACCCTGTTCCCGCAGCCAAGCTCTATCCGGGGATGGCAGTAAATCCCTAAATTTCCAGATCCCGACTTCGTTCTCAAACGGCACCTCCCTTTTCTGATCCCTGTGACTATTTTGCGTGAGATGAGATGCTCATTCCTCTGCCCCAGGACCATTCCTGGTCACAAGACATCCAGTAGGTAGTCCTGTGAGTGGAGATTCCTTTTTGAAATCTTTCCTGAATGATCTGCCCTGTTAGCACTGCTGCTCCCTGGATGTGACACCCCGATGAGATTTATTGGTTTATTTAAGCTTTCTTTTTCCAATGAGGGCGGAATGTATTTAATCAATAGAGCTTGAAAGATAGTGTAAAATAGTTCAAAGGGGCAAGAGTGGTGAACTTCAGGGGGAAAATTCCAGTATTACCAATTCATTTATTAAGAATTCTGATTTCACTGTTTTCTTCCCTTCGGCCTGTAGTAAGTTTTTGAGGTATGTCCTTCACTTTTTGGTGCTTTCAAATGAAATTCCAGTGCTTAAACTTGCAGAGCAGATGTGTTCAAGTGTGATTAATTATTACAAAATAATGTCTTGCCATGGAAACAGTAATTAACTGAACACCTTTTTTTCCTGAATGTAGCAGATACATGGACTTTTCTGGTTTAACAAAGAAAAGTGAGTTACTGTTTTCTTCCCCACTTTCCATATTATCACTGGGTTTGAGTGATTTTGTTGGATCTTTTAAATATGATTTAAATATTGATGGTAACTGCAGGCTTCTCCAGTGGGGAGCAAGGCCTTGAGCCTGCACAGGGAAGTACTTGAAGCCTCAGTTGTTCTTCCTCGGGAGCCTCCCTTTTGCTGGTGTCCTCCCATGGAGGGAGCCAGTACACTGAAGGAAGTTGCAGGAACCTGAAAGCTGGGGGTGCACATGCCCAAGGAGGGGGAGTGAGGATGAAGCCCTTTGTGAGGTGGTGGTGGTGGTTTCGTTTTGTTTTGTTTTTTAAAGATTATTTATTATTTTTAGAGAGAAGGGAAGGGAGAGAGGCAGAGAGGGAGAGGAACATCAATGTATGGTTGCCTTTCACCTGCCTCCAGCTATGGACGTGGCTGGAGACTTGGATTGCAACCTGGTTATGTGTCCTGGCTGGGAATCAAACCAGCGACCTTTGGGTTCACAGGCTGGCACCTTTTGTTTTGTTTTTTTAATTCATTATTTTTTTAGAGAGAAGGGCAGGAAGGGAGGATAAAAGGGAAACATCAACAGATGGTTGCCTTTCACCTGCCACCAGCTACAGACTGGCTAGAGACCTGGCTTGCAACCTGGCTATATGCCCTGACTGGGAATCGAATGTTGTTTCTTAAGTGTAGACCTTTTTAGACCTCATGTTTGAGTTTTGCAACCACAATTTAGATGCCCTCAAGGTATATTTTTTGCACATGGAGAAGTCTGAGGATCAGGTGGACAAAGAGTTAATGAATTGGGGAATTCATTTGAATCAAAACATTGAACAATATCAGGCTGGGAGTTGCCTCACTTGAGAAAATGAAAGCCTTAGAGAGGGAGCTTGCAAGAGAGGAGAGGATGTGTGGATACCCCTATCTATTCCTGGGGCTGCTCAGGTGTCCCTCCCATCCTTCCCCAGGGACTGATGTACTCAAGCAGTTCTGTCTCAATCAGGGGCATCTAGACCCCAGGTTAGCAATTATGTTCACCTATTTGAGTATGGGTTTCCTTCTGAAATGTGGGGAAGCAGGCTGTTTATGTTTTCATTCTCATATTTTTCAGGGGGGCTCCATTAAGATAATTTCTCCCTTGAATCCTGCAGCCATTCTAGTTTCCATTAGAACTTGGGCTTTTATAATGTAGCTAAATGAGAGATAATGTGAATAAGGCCGGAAAGTAAGTATGTGATGTTATCTATTGTTCTTTCTTTTGTAATCTCCCAGTGACATATGTTGAACAAGTTTTCATATTGCTTATTTCCCATTTGTATTTTTCTTTGGTGAATTGTCTGTTTTTTAAAATTTTTCAGTTGGAAAGACAGACAGTCCTTGATTTGTTGCTCTGCTTACTTATGAATTTATTGGTTGATTCTTGAATGTGCCCTGCTCAGGGATTTGAACCCACCAACCTTGGCATATCTAGGTGGTGCTCTAAGCAACTGACCTACCCAACCAGGGTCCTTTGTCCATTTTTATGGGCTTGTTTGTCTTATCATTGTTTAGTTTTAAGAGTTCTTTGAATATTTTGGATACCTCTCACTTATTAAATAAGTACTTTATTACAAAAAATGTTCTCCTATTCTGGCTTGGTCTTTTCATTCTCTTAACACTCTTCGTGCACAAGAGTTTTTCGTTTTAATAAAGTGAAACTTTTTTTTAGTGTCTTATCTAAAAATATATTACTATCCTGAAACACCAATTTGTAAGAACCTATGCACACCTATGTTCATAGCGGCACTATTTACAATAGCCAAGTGCTGGAAACAGCCTAAGTGCCCATCAGTGGATGATTGGATCAAAAAACTTTGGTACATTTACACAATGGAATTCTATATAGCAGAAAGAAAGAAGGAACTTGTACCCTTTGCAACAACATGGATGGAACTGGAGAGTATTATGCT
>PVIW01006799.1:0-81673 GCA_004026585.1 Noctilio leporinus | reverse complement strand
TCACTAAGCATAATACTCTCCAGTTCCATCCATGTTGTTGCAAAGGGTACAAGTTCCTTCTTTTTTTCTGCTATATAGAATTCCATTGTGTAAATGTACCAAAGTTTTTTGATCCAATCATCCACTGATGGGCACTTAGGCTGTTTCCAGCACTTGGCTATTGTAAATAGTGCCGCTATGAACATAGGTGTGCATAGGTCAAGGTACTTTTTTTCTTAATCAAAGTTATTGGGGTTACATTGGTCAATGAAATTATATTGGTTTTAAGTGTAAAATTCTGCAGTATATCATTGCTTATTGCATTGTTCACCATCCAAAGTCCAGTCTTCTGTCACAGTCTATCACCCATTAACCCTCTTCCCTTCCCCTATTCTCCTTTACCTCTGGTAATAACCACACTGTTGTCTGTGTTAACGTGGGGTATTTTTTTGTTCTTACTCCCTTTATCTGTTTCATCCAGTCCCTCAGGCTCCCTCCCCTCTGACAGCTGTCAGTGTGTTCTGTATCTGTGAGTCTGTTTTGTTTGTTTATTTTGTTCATTGGATTCCACACATAAGTGAAATCACATGGTATTTATCTTTCTCTGACTGGCTTATTTTGCTTAGCATAACATTTTGTAGGTCCATCCATGCTGTTGTAAATGGTAATATTTCTTTCTTTTTATAGGGCTGAGTAGTATTCCATTGTATAAACATGCCATAGCTTTTTAAAATTTATTCATCTACTGATAGGCACTTAGGATGCTTCCAAATTTTAGCTTTGTAAATAGTGATGCAATGAACATGCAAGTACATATGTATTCTTTCAAATCAGTGTTTCAGTTTCTTTGGATACATTCCCTAAAGAAGATCCTCTGGGTCATATGGCATTATTAATTTTTTTTTAAAGGTTTTATTTCATTATTTTTAGAAAGAGGGGAAGGGAGAGAGGCAGAGAGGGAGAGAGACATCAATGTATGGTTGCGTTTCACCTGCCTCCAGCCACAGATCTGACTGGAGACCTGGTTTGCAACCTGGTTATGTGCCCTGGCTGGGGAATCGAACCTGCGACCTTTGGGTTCGCAGGCTGGCGCCTTATCCACTGTGCTACCAGCCAGGCCGCATTATTAATTTTTTGAAGAAACTCCCTGATGTTTTCCAGAGTGGCTGTACCAACATGCATTTCTACCACAGTGCACAAGGATTGCCTTTTCTCTACATCCTCACCAGCACTTGTCATTTGTGGATTTATTGATGATAGCCATTCTGATAGGTGCGAGGTGATATCTCAGTGTGTTTTTAATTTGCATTTCTCTAACAATTAGTGATATTGAGCATCTTTTAATATGTCTGTTGGTCATCTGTAGGTCCTATTTGGAGAAGTGTCTCTTCAGATGTTTTGCTCATTTTTAAATCAGATTGTTTGTGTTTTAGGGGGTGTCAAGTTGAATTCTTTATAAATTTTGGACATTAACTCCTTATCAGATGTATAATTGATGAATTATATTCTCCCACTCAGTGGATTGTCTTTTCATTTTGTTGATCATTTTCTTTGCTGTGAAAAAACTGTCTCTTTTTCTTTCTTTTTGTTTGTTTGTTTGTTTTTTTTTTGCAAAACCTTTTTTCAAAAGGGGTCTAAGGTAGAGTCTGGGATCAGTGAGAAAGTATCACAGTGGAAATTGATCTCTCGAGGAGAAGGTGGTAAATGTACATGCTTGCCTTCTTGGGCCACATTTTCATTCTAATGAGGAAGAAACTGAGTGTTGGAAGAAAAACCTTTCAAAAATGAACATTTATTGAGCCCTACTATGCACTAGACAATTAACCATATAACATAAGCTTCCCTGACACCTACATGTTGTATTGAGAAGAAGGATCATTGCTTCAAAGGTCCTTGGTGCAGTGCATGTGGTATAAAGTGCACTTACATTTCTCTGTATTTCCTTATGCACTAGAAAGAAGGGAAATGCACTCATGCTTTTATTTTTAGTTTACCCTCTCATAGACAAATTGAACATTGACTTCTTAACCTACCAGTCTAAATGTAGAACTCTTCACACATTTTAATTTTCACAGGTCTTACGTCCTCTCCCAGGAATAACTTCACTCACATTTTCAAATAAGAATATCTCCAACCAAGCCATAAGTCCCAAACTTAGATGACTAATACTGAGTCTTTTGAATTTCAGAATAAGCAGAGGCTAATTCATGAATTTGTTCAATTTTCTTTCTCAGCTACAAAGCATTCAGTAGGCAATAAGTCTTTACTTATCTCACACTTTCACATCCCCAGAGTGTTTTTAATCTAGATATTAAATAGTCTGATGCAGATGGTAGAAGATTTCTGGCTTTAAATTGAAATTTTCAGTACTTTAATAGGCATGGGCCAGCTATATAGCAATGCGATTAATGGAGCATCTGAAATTATACATTATGTTCATGAAATTTAGGTGGATCTGTTTGCTTGGATCAATGCTCAGTTATGCCCGAGGGAAAGAATTTCACAAGAGTCCCAAATTTGAGTTTAGGCTCTGCCTCTTAGTTACTGTATGACCTTTGGAAAGTCCTATTTAACTTCTGTTTCTTTACCTAAAAAATGGAAGCCATAATGAAGTGTAGCTTGTAGGGATAGTATGAAAATTAATTAAATATTGTAATGGAGATCATATATGAAGACAATACTGTGTTATTATCTTTCATGAGTCTGTGGGTTCACTGGGCTTGGCTAGGTGGATTTTCTTCTCCCTGCTATGTTGACTGGGGTCGTCTGGGGGCTGTTAGTATGGAACATCCATGATGGATTCCTCACTTGGCTGGTAATTAATGCTTCTGTTAACTGGAAGTTCTGTTGGGGCTGTTGACCAGCCATCTGAATTCTTCCTGTGCCCTCTCCATGTGCTAGAGCGTCTAGCTTCTGAGAGTGTTCCAGGTGTTCAAGAGGGAGGAAGCAAAAGCTGCCAGTCATCCTGAACTTAATGTTTCAAAATGTGGGTTCACCATATTCACTTGGTCATGGCTCTCACATGGCTGGGTCAGATACAAGGACATGGGAAATAGCTTCATCTCTTAATGCAAGGAGTGACATGTGTGAACAAGGAGGGGAGGGATATTTGGGGCTACCCTAGGACACTAATTTATTACCTCATCACATATAGGGTGAATCTAAAATTCTGCCCTGGGTCCTGGCTGGTGTGGCTCAGTAGATTGCGTGCCAGCCTCTGAACCCAAGGGTTGCTGGTTCGATTCCCAGTCAGGGCACGTGCTTGGGTTGTGGGCCAGGTCCCCAGTTGAAGGCACACAAAGGGCAACTATACATTGATGATTTTCTCCCCATCTTCCTCACTCCCTTCCCCCTCTCTCAAAAATAATGAATAAAATAAAATAATTTAATTTAATTCTGTCTTGTTAAGAATTTATGATCCCAGTTTGCAGATAAGAAAACTGAGATTCAGAATGCCTTGATTCTCTCTCCCTTTTCTCTAGTGCCTACCATAGTACCTAGAACAGAGGTGCATGATAAATATTTGTTAAGTACTGAACAAAAGAGAATTTAACTCAATTAAAAATATATATCACCTAGAGAGTAACAGACCTGAATTTGAACCCAGGCTGATGGTCTCCAAAGCCCAAATTATTTCTACCAGTGCAGAGCCAGTCACTGATTTTAATATCATCAGTGTCAAATGTAAAATTTAGAGAAGTGGCAAAATCTTAGAGGTGAGAATTACAGATTCATTTTGTAAGTGGGATTGAGGCAGGAAATAAGATAATTATTTTGACAACATTTTATATTATATACTACAGTTGGTTTGATGTGCAACATCTGTTTAACATTGCGCGCAAAATAAAACTTTCCCTCTGACGTTTTTAGTTCTTGAGTCGCCTAGAAAATGCTGTGATCTACATCCTTTGAATATTAATGAAGCACATTAGCTCCAAAAAATGCCCTACTGTGTCTCAACTCCAGAAACCAACATGACTCATTAGACTCCTGTTGATTAGAAATGTTAAAGAGGGTTTTCTTCCTTTTCATTTTAATTAAGTAAAGTTGACAGGCTTTCCTGATTCCCAGTTGGCCAAGATTCCAAAATTATGTAACGAGAGGAAAACGACATCCTCTTCTAAACAACTCTTGTAGGCTGTGTTGGGTTTTATTTTTTCTTCAAGGATGCCAGGATGCAATGCAGTCAGTGAGTTTTAAGACAAATGGGATCCAAAGGTTTTGTTCTTGGGAGAAAAGGGAGAGGAGCCAAAAGTATTTTTTATGGTATTGCAGATGAATGGATATGGAGATTACATACGGGGTCAGGCTGCTTTACTGAGTGTCACATACTGTATACGTAGTAAGCACAATTTTCATTTTGCACCACCTGGCTGAGCCATACCAAAAAACTGCGATGACTGAAGTGCAATTAATTTTTCTATCTCAGTGAATTGATACACAGCCATAGAGACCTGGTGCAAGATGATACCTGAGAGTCTTATCATCCAAGCTGCACAGAGCCAAGGAAGACATACACTTTGATTCTCATCTTCTATTTCCAGTGTCACATAAAACCATTCTAACTTTAAGTGGTAGCATTATTTTGGTCAGTTTGTAACCACATAAATAGATTCTGGGAGCACAGCCAACAGGGGCAGATATGAAGACCTGGTGCGGGAATGGTCTGAGATGGGCGGGAAAGGGAAAAGAACTTGTCTTCCCTTTGTATTTCCTCCTGCATGAAAACAGGAGCCAGTGGTACCTGGACCTACTTCGCCACCTTTGCAATCACAATAAAGTCTGCCATCAGAAGACTGAAGGGATTGAAATACTAGCAGAAGCTCCACCATTTGAAACATTGCTAGCCTATAATAAATGGTTTAATTTATGCAAGAACACCAATAAAACCTCCCATAGTGTTGAGTGAGAGAAAAGGACCCAGGAACCTAACAACAAGTTCTAAGGTAAATGGGATCCAAAGGTTTTGGTTTTGAGAGAAAACGTAGAGAGACAAAACAAATAAACAAACAAAACCACCCCCTCTGTTAACAATGCGAGTTAGAGAACTCTGAGCTTAATTATACTATAGATCAGTTAATTCAGTCTACTACTTGCAGGCATAATCATCTCTACTTTACAGATGACCTAATTCTACCAAAGAGGGAGAAAAGGGTATTCATTGTCACAAATAACCAAGATGAAAATGTACCTGGTCTTGGTACTGAGTTAAACTCTATGGAAACAAGACATATCTATCATCTCAAAGAACTACTATCACCACGATATGACCTGGAGCATTCAGTCCATTAGTTTACAATATTTACTCAGTTACTTCTCTGTACTAAGAAGTAGGTCAAATCATTTCTTTCTTTAGGGCTCTGTTTCTTTATTCCTCTTACCCTCAAAGTCTGCCTAATTCCAAAAAGAGCAATAAGCAAGGAAAAACAAACTGTGTGTGGAAGTACTTTCTCAATCACTAAGTATTTAAATACCTAAGCATATATCCAATACTATAGGAGGTCTATAGAAAGAAATACAGAGAGAAATATATACAAAAGATAGCTAAACTATGCTTTTTCTCTGGAAAATCGAACTCCAGATTGTCTTGATCACATGTGGCAAACACAAGGCCTACAAGCCAAGTCTGGCCCTTCACCTTATTTTATCCAGCCTGGCACCTTCTGCCCAGCACCTTGTTTCTATCCAGCTTGCTTAACTGTTAAGGATTAATCACAGTCCTAAAATTACATTCGGCCCTTTGAAGGCAGCCATGAGGCTGATGTGGCCCCCGGTGAAAATGAGTTTGACACCCCTGGTCAAGATCTTGGACATCCTTATGGATTATTTGGTTATAAGGAGGCTATTTTACAATTGCTTACACACACACACACACACACACACACACACACAATTCATTTGTAGTATTCTGTCTGAAAAGTGTGGTGTTCTGGTGCCTCTCCTAATCATCTAGCCAGAACTCTTTAGATATAGTACATGGGGATCTGTCTTTTGAAGTTCTGAGTTACAGGGTTATACCTTTTTTCTGAACTCCTTGCACTTAACTTCCTCAAAAACATATATAAATATTTTTAGGTTAGATAATGTAAACTTCCCTGATTTTTAAAAATCTGGCCAGTCTGTCATGACTTTTACTGAGAATGTGCTCATTGAAGGTATCAAAGATCCTCCCTCCCTAGTGTCTGGGTGGGATCCATTTAGTTCCAAGTGCTAGCTATTAATGCATAAAAATAATTAACTAGTGTGATCCACTGCCATCTGTAACTGTATAACAAGAGACACAATTAACACCAGGCTTGGGAACTGTTATTGTCGTGAGCTTTTGGAATGAAAGGATCATTATTTTGTAAAAAGTATAGGAAGAGAAAACTTAATATGCCTGTTGATTTTTGTAGACCAGCTAAATGTCTTATTCTGTAGACAAGCTAAATGGCTTAATTATAACCATTAGAAATCAGGTGTTGCAACTGCAGTGCAAATTGCCTAAGACTGCACTTTGTGTGGAGATGGGTGTCATCAGAGAAAGGAAGAAAGAGAAGGGGGGCAGTTAGGTCCTTTTCCTATTTCTTCTTAACACCCATAAGAAATTCACTCATAGTTGGTGGAAGCCAGGAGTGAAGGGTATTCAGAGGCATCAATGGAAATGTCATGGGGTCCTTAGGGCTCCCCTGGAGCCGTCCTTGGTGCTGGACAGAAGTCAGGGGCCCCATGAGGACTGTTTACACCTTCCCTCAAGCCCCACTGCTCCACTTAGAGCAGTCTTTCTACCAATGGACTGAGATGAGCCCCATCTAGTTAGAACTGCCCTGTTTGGATACCTCATTTACATGAAAGAGATCTAATTGAGGACCTGGGTGGGAACTTTCACCATAGAACAGTCTCCTCTTTGTCTCAGGGGAACACAATTCAGGTTGCCACCTGAGTCTGACCTCTGCCTCCAAGGCTGTAGTCCTTTTGTTCAAATAATTGCTTATTATTCTTTATTATAGCCTAAAATGTATTTTGGTTTACCCATGAATGCCCGTCACTGTCCTTATGTGGTTTGCACATGAATGTCAGTCACTGTCCTGTGCATGTCTGCACCACTGAGGCCAGGAGAAATGGGAAGCTAAAGAAACAGGGTGTGAGCTTCAGGTTGCTGTTTGCCTCAGTGGTGGCTAAAATAAAAGGCGGAGCTTTTTAGGTTGGTACACTTTACAGGTACTCCGTTGATCTTCCAAACAACCCTATTAGATAGGTAGCTTAGAGGAATTAAACTCAGCTGGCCTTTGTCACACAGCTAATTCAGTAAGAGAGTCAGATTTCAAATCTATACTGTCTCCCTAGCCACCATCCCTAATTCTAACATTCTACTTGCTAGTTGTTCTTTATTTGAGACTAGACCTAAACTTGAGCATTGTTTAGGGTAGAATTCTGGTGCCAAATGCCTGATGATTGCTAGAGAATAGCTGGATTTATGTGAAACAAAGAATAAAAATCCCCCATGGCAAAACTGTAATAATACCAATGGCTCAGCTGGGGCAAGAAATGATCAATTGTTTGTCTAATGTCATTGGTATCAGCCTGATCTCAGAACCCTGCAGAAATTTCTGCCACCCCCTTCTCACGCCCACTCCACACACACTTGGCCTTTCCTAAAACAGCTGTAACGTTTTCTCTTCTATTCATCACAGCCAGAATGTATTGTATAAGCAAGTGTGGAGTCTTTTGGAAAAGGGGAAAAATTGCCTTACACAAAATCACTCTGGAAATTTAGTAAGATTTGATGAAAGAAAAGCATGAAAGCAGCTTGGGCCCCACTGTCACCAGCTGCACAAATTACTGTCCCCAGAGTGTGTGCAGTTGAGCAGGGATGGAGGCATGAGTGCTTGGAGGACCCCTGGACACTTAATCACAGCTTTCTGGGGATGGATGGTCAATGCCAGGGGACACATTTAAACTTGCATATTTATTCACATTGTGTACCTTTGAGACAGATTTCATATGCGTATGTTTCTTTGCTTGTAATTTCCTTCCTCTGGTCACATTTCTATGTCTGAAAATATTTTTTGTGTCCCAGTGGAAAAGCCTCATATAGGAGCCCACAGCCAAGTTACTTGGACAGTAAGAAATCCAGCAACATTTGTGAGTGCCTCTCACTCCTTTTTTAATTAAAAAAATTTTTTTTATTCCTTGTATTTTAGGGAGAAGGGCAGGGAAGAAGAAAGAAAAGGAGAGATACATCAATGTATGGTTATCTTTCAGTTTATTTCCAGCTATGGACCTGGCTGGAGGCCTGGCTTGCAACCTGGTTATGTGCCCTGGCTGGGAATTGAACCAGTGACCTTTGAGTTCACAGGCTGGCATGAATCCACTGAGCCACCAGCCAGGGCCTTCTGCTTTGCTATAAGTATAAATACTAGCGACTCTCGAATTTATCTGGAAGAAGGAAAGTGCCAACTGGAGTATTGTGTCAGGAAAAGTTTGCAGAGGTTAGTGATGTTCTCTGCATTTTTCATATCCCTTTTACGGGCTCCGTGACCTTCAGACACAGGTTGCTGAGACTGGGATCTCCACTGATTACAAATGTTAAACAGAGTTGATAATTCTCACCCCACTCACAGGGGCTTAGGGAGGGTGGAGTGAAGCAAATGCATTGGGAAGTGCCTTGTAAACCATTAAGTGCCATGCTGCCCAAGAGTCAGCAAATGCTAACATTTTTCTCTCTGGCCTTCACTAAAAGAAAAGCTGAGGCCGTGAATTTCTGTTCTGAGTTAGCCACGGTCATAATGCAGGGGATAAGCTGCTGCTGTCCGTGAGTATGCTGACATTATCCGTGGCTAAATCTGGAGGAAGGAAGAGAAACTATGCCTTGTTGCTTATCTTTGGGAAATAACATATGCTGACAAAGTCATTTGGTTATTTGTCATGGGCCAGGTCCTATGCAAAGTATTTTTCATGTATTCCTCATGTATTTGGTCTATCAGTACGAGCCAAAGGAGAGGTGGCAAGAATGAGCAAATGTCAGGAAGCAGACCATGGTGAAGAACAACCTAGCATTTCTCTGCATTCGTTCAGCTAACATTTGTGGGGTCCCTACTGTCTATCAGACACTGTGCTGGGGAAATATCTGTCTTGGTGTTTGATACTGAGTCTGCAGCGTGATCACATATGGCAATGCAAGAAGAGGCAGCAGGGAGGTGAAATGGTAGGTAAATCATGGAGCTAACTACGCTTCCTACCCTAGGCTGGGGACCTTGCTCTTAGCTTTGCCTGGGCATCAAAACCCAGGCTGCTGGCTTGGGGCTGCCCAAAGATCGATCCTCAGAAGTCACTAAAAGCTGCTCTATGTGTCCTCTAATCACAGCTCCTGTCCTCCTTTTAGTCACAGCCAGTTCCCACATGGAGGGTGTGGGAGCAGACAAGACCCACCTTTGCCGCTCCTTTTCAAATTCCCTTCTCCAAAGGCTCTTCTCTAAACTCAGAAGGAACCTGGACTTCCCGGCTAGGGCTCAAGCTCATGATAGCAACAACTCAGAAGATGTCATGTGGCCTGCACTAATTAGACCTGCCAAACCCATTACCAAGGAGAGCTAGAGCACTTAGGCAATTAGTGATGATTTGCCCAGGGTCTGCCATTGCCAGATGACCTCTGTAAGTTCCCCTGTTCCCAGAGAAGTTACACATGGAAGTGATGCTGATGTCCTGTAAAGACATGGACCAAGTGAGCATTCTAGGCCTGCAGAGGGAAGATAAGAGACAAATGGCTCTAATCATAAAAAAGGCGCTATTCATTGAACGTAAACTAGGTACCAGACTTGGGGCTACACATGCTACATGTGATCAATTCAATTCTCACATCACTTCTATGCCATAGGTGCTAAGATTATACTTATTTTCCTTGAGAAAAACTCAAGGCTTCGAGAGGTTGTCTGAAGAATATTTAAAGCTGGGATTTAAACTCAGATCTGTCTGACTACATAGGACATTCTGGAATCATATACATCATTTTGTGATAACATGGTAGGAAGAACTTCCTTAAACATATCACTTCCCCAGCCTAGATTATTTCCCTTTTGTATATACTCTTATAACACATACTAAACCTTTCATTTAATATCCATAACTCTCATATGCTTAATTCCTATGTCCCCATTATACTAAGTTCAGTAAAGGTAGGACTTTGGTTTTTTTCCCTCACATTATTAACAACTCTTTACACTGTGTCTAGTATAAGAAAAATGGTCATGGACTGCTTTTTAGTGAGTTAATGAAAGCAAACATTCAGGCAAGAGAAAGAGTGAAAGAAGGCAGAACTCAGAAAAAGGAAAAATCACTGGGTTTTATATTTACAAATACTATACAACAGTGATGTGTTGGTGAACTGGTTCCTTGGGATAGGGGGGAAAGCACCCTGATTTGTAATGTTTGTCCATTTCTGTGGTGTAAATATCCCCACCATAGCCAATTTCAAGCTACCAACATAATAACATTGAATATAGACTTGGGAAGAGGGTTACAGTATTGGCTCTTATCAAATACAAAAGGACTTTTTCAATTTTTTTTGAGTCTAGGGAAAGTCATTGTCCTCACTAATATTCATTCTCCCCATTGGTGAAATGAAGAGTCTGGGCTAATGTTTTCCACATTCTCTGAAGCTACATATGATGTCTTTTTTCATGGTTTTCTCCTCCCATAAAGTTGAGGTGATGAAGGGGGAGGTGGAGGGCAAAAGATGAAGAACTTAAAGCGCTAGAATACATATAGCGTGACCAATGGACAAGTTATTGCACATTCATACCTTTCTTGACTTTCTCAGAAATATCTCCCAGGGCTTTTAAAATAGGCTGCTTTTTACATTCCATTGAAGGAATTAATCCACTTCTTGCTCTGCAAAAGTTTGTTTTCTACTGCTTTCCTTTTTAAAAAATATTCACCTGAGGATATGTTTTTATTGATTTTAGAGAGAAATGAAGGGAGAGAGAGAAAGAGAAACATTGCTGTAAAAGAGGACATTGATCAGTTACCTCCTGAATATGCCCTGGCCAGGAATTGAACCCATGACTTTTTGGTGTACAGGACAACAACCAGCTGAGCAACCCAGCCAGGGCCTGCCACTTTGCTTTGATGAAAGACCTACATTAGTACCTTTGTGTTATTAAAGAAATCTGGAGAAGATTTTTGCTTTTACCAAATAAGGTGAAAAGCAAAAATAGCATTCAGCTCTTACAGAAGCAGTGAGAGTGGTCCCACCAAGCTCCTTTTTCAGGAACTATGCTCAGCAGCTCAGCGTCAAGCACCATAGCTTTGAACTGTGTCTGTGAGCATCTGTGCTTTATCTCCATTTATTTTGTGCATCTGTTAGCAAGATGTGTCCTAAGGTAATTGCTTCTTCATTTCATGCCATTTCCGTTTACAACAGGTTTCATAGGACTGCTCTACTTTCGGAAAGGAGGGGAAGCCTGTATCTCACCAATTTCAGGCATCAGTGGATTTTGGAAAGTTAATGCTTAGCATTAGAAAGCAGCTAAAGATGAAACACCCTGTTACATGTGTTGAAGAGGCGTGGAGAGACTTACAGGTCCTATGTTTGGGAAAGACAAATGGAAGCAATGATAGCATCAGGTACCCTGTTTTCTGCTCTTCTGCTTATTTGACCATTTCCTCCTTTCCCTCAACATTAATTTTAAGTATACAGTCTTGGAAGTCTCCCTTCCAAGATAAACAAACTTAAGATGTCACAGAATACTCTAGAAAGAACAGGAAGCTGTTATTGGGACTGTATCATCTGTGAGAGCTATATTTCTGCCTCTGCAACATTTTCAATGAGTGTCACTTGGCGTTAACATCTCAATATCACAAGGTTGCTAAGTCACTAGTTTGAGTATTTATGCTACAGAAAATTGAAAAAACATAGGCTTCTGTAAACAGAAAATTCTTTCAAGTAAAGTTACTGTAATTTGAAGAGTTCACATAGCCTATTTCAAGAGGGTTAGTGATTTAGAGACAAAGAATGGGCTGTGAATATTTGCCCTCCTGTGGGACCTACGGATCATTTCAAAATGCTGGCAGTCACCCACACAGTCAAGCTAATTAGATCTTTTGCCTTGAAGTTTCTCTCCACAACTTAGTCAATATATATAATGCATTTATTTCTAATTCAGATGCAGGGAGCATTTGTTGAACCGCCAGCATTTGCCAGGCATGTTAGAGGGCTGAGGAGATGACATAAATGATGAAAACTTAGTTCCTATCCTCCAGAAGCTTTCGATCTGGTATCAGAAAACAGAGGAGTCAAGTAATAGTAGCCAAGGAGGAGTGTAATATGAATGGAAACAGATACATTCAGGAGAAACACAGGACTTTAGGACAAATAGGGAGAGAAGGCTCTGGAATCAAACCCAATTTATTTGTTACCCATATGACCTTAAAGAAGTTACTTAACCCTGTAAGATTCAGTTTTCCTATATATATATAAAAGGGATAATAATAATCATAACTACATATCAAGTTGTTTTGATGATTCAGTGAGACAATGCATGTGAAGCAGTCAGCGTAGTCTCTGACATATAGTAATTACTCAGTAAATATCAGCGATTTTTAGTAATTTTTTGGGGAGCAACATTTGGAGTAAGTTAAATATGAGTGGTCATGGACAGGAGTAGGAATAGAGTGGGGCATTGTAGGCAGAGTGAGACACGAAGATGTGGAAGACCACGGTGTCTTTTGGCAATATTTAGTAGACCAAATTAATCCTCCCAAATGTTGAGGAATGGGGAATGATGGAATCTGAAGAAGACAGGAGCAAGCTGGAAAGGACTGATAGAATAGGCCTGGTAAAGAAAGTGACCTCAACATGAAGGCAAAGGAGACCCACTATTTTTGTTTAAGACAATGGTCAAATCTGTGAATTAGAGTTTTTTCAGGAAATACAGTTAATTGGAGAGGATAATGTTTTGAGGGAGAGAGACCTATTAGGGGCTTATTTTGTTTAGAGATACATGTTAGGAAAACACTGGTGTTGAGCAGTAGTTGACACCATGGGGATGGGGAAGGACTCCCAGAAATAAATGTAGAATGAGAAGAATCAATGGTGAAGTCTTAGGGAATCCCGCATATTAGGGATGGCAGAGAAGCAATACTAACAGAGACAGAAGAAGCTGTAATGGAGCCAACATAGAGCTAGGAGCAGAAAGAGATGTTGGCTTCATTCACACAAGGAAAATGACATCTTTGGGAGGATAGGGTGGGTTAGATAGCAACATCAATTACCATTAAGATGCCAAGAAGTCTGAGACTTGAAAAGAAGCCAAGAGTTGGAGCAATTAGTGGTTCATTGATGGTCTAATTAGAGCAGTTTGAATGAAATCTTAGATTGCAGCTGAAAAAAGTTTAGGAAATTAAATAGTGATTGTATTTGTATACAACTTTTCAAGGTAATGGCAGGTAATAGATAAAGAGACAAAGGCAATACACTGGAAGGTAAGGAATGAAAATACAAAGGGTATGGAAGTCAGAAGTAATTTTAAAAGATTGAGATAGTTCAAATATTTTGAAGGGGAAGGTTTGGTTAAGAAAGAGGAATTGAAAAGGCCAAGGAGAGATGTCCACAGAGCTTAGAGAGGAGTAGATTAAAAACTTCAAGGGGAGAAGTTGGTCTCTGATGGAGGAGGAGACCCCACCCCCCATAGACAGGAGGGAACAAAGTAGACATGCATAGGGAGCTAGGTGGAACCTGGATACTTGACTGGATGAGTAAACTTGGAGTAGCCCCATGGACAACGAGAAAGTGAAGAAAGGTTGAGGAGAAGATTTGAAAGCACCACTCATGCAGGAAACATTATGTGGAAAAGGAGGCATGGTTGTGATTTTCTCCAGCACTTTTGGGAATCCTGAGAGCAGTTGCAGAGGAGACATATACGTAGGATGGATTCAGGGTTTGGATTGGCAGGGAGCATATGGCAGAAGTGACATAGGGTAAAAGAATGGGGATCTCCAAAGGATTCTTATTATTGTGGCTATTAGTGGGCACTAGGCTAGCAGGGGAGGAAGACGGGGTAGGAGGGCTTTCAAGACTGGTTATAGCAGGGCAAGAGGAAAATAGCTGAGAGATTTATGAATATACCCCTTGCCATCTTCCTATCATTCTTTCAGGGCACCAGCATACCATCTGATGTTTCCATCAGCAGCAGACACAAATAGTGATCAAAATGACGAATGCTGAAAAGCAGTATTCCAGAGCATTCTTTGTCAGTGGAGGTGTCTGTGTTTATTCATGCTAGTTGGAATGACTAGAGCCTTTTAGGGTGACACAGAGTTTCTGTGAGAATGGAATGATCCCTGCATCCAATCACTTTATAATCTGATTTCTATTGAGAGCTCTGGAGAAATCATATCTTTTTATTTTCCTCTTAACTTTCCCCCCCAAATTAGAAGAATATCTATAAATTTTTGCAAGTAAAATATTCCAGTTAGATGTCTTAATCATGGTCAAAGGAGGAATTTGTCTGAGTAATTTGGAAGGTGCTGGGATATTAATTGATTCATACATATCTTACAACTAATCTCAGAAATGCCTCCAGGAGTTAAGTTCCAACATGAGGTCAGGCAATATGCTCTTGCTGTTCAAAATTGGATGTGCCTGAGTGAAGTTATATCATCATGCCTTAGCGTGAATGAGTTCATCAGATAACTTGTGGTGGCTGAGGATTATAGACTTTAAATTCTTTGACTCTATTAAAGAAGCATAATTGTATTTGATAGAAAGACTTGAGAATAATCTCACTAACAAAATACTTCAGTGCTATTGAACTTGCCCTTTTTGGCAAGAGAGGGAGGAGGAGTCCTATAGATTGTCCAGGAGGTGTTTAGTCTTACTGAATTTAAATCTGTGCATGCTTTATTTTTACCCATAATGTTTAATTAAAATTTTTTGTGCAATATTCAAGGAGTGTAACCTTTTTCTACAAGGCTGCTATTTAGAAAACTTTTAAGAAAGAATTTTTATAAGAAGATGTGTTTGCTTGTATAAACTGTAAAATGTGATATTTTTGGAAAGTTAACTTTGCTCTTTTAGATTACAAATGAACTCAAAGTTTTGTGGTGATTAACTTACCACTTTGAGAATCAACTTAACAAACTGTATTGATTGATCCATCATTATGTATATTGCGTATGTTTTGTTGTAAGGTAACATTTTGTCTTTCTCACTCCTTTTGGAAGTGGAAAGATCTGAGGAATAAGAATGCAGTGTGCCTACAAAGGTTTTAAGGGTTCAAGGATGATGTAGCAGTAACAAATCTCCCTGTATGTACTGGTAAAATGAGCAAGTGTTCGGTAGAGAACAGTGAATTATCATGCACTTTTGAACACATTCTTCTCTTCTAAAAATTAATCAATGGGAAGGTGGAATTCGTTAGTACAAAGTCTAAATTCTTCATCATGGTCAAAAAAGCTATTCATGATATGGATCCTAAATAGCTCTTCAATCTCTATCCTCCCTCTCTTTCTCCCTCCCCCCCTCTTTCTCTCTAATTTTCTTCTTCAGTCTATATAGCTCACACATATTCCTACCTCAGGACCTTTGGGCATGCTCGTTCCCCTATTTCTATTATGCTTCCATTTCTCTTTCTCAGTTTTTAGCTCAGATGCTACTTCTTCGCAGTTGCTTTTCCTGGCCTACTTACCTAAAATCTGTCCACCGCTGTTATTTTTATCTCACCAAAACTTTGTTTGACATCTATATGACACTTATTACAAAGTGGGATTATTTTATTTATTTTTGTTAACATGATTGCAGAAATCTTATTTTCATAATCTGTGTTACCCCCAATGCAGATTATGGCACACTGTAGGCATTCAATAATTATTTGCTAAGTGAATAAAGTAACAATGAATAAAGCAAGAATAACAATTACTGGGCAATCCAAGATGGAGACATGAATAGATACACGGTATCTCCCTCCATGACCAAAAATAGATACATTTACTTTAAAACTAGAGACAACCAAAAATTCCAGAGTATGGAGGTGCACAGAAGTCCAATAAACAAAAGACATAAAGAAGAAATACTCATCCAGACAGGTAGGAGGGGTGGAGCCGGGACACAGAGGACGTGATTTGGTGGAGAGGTTTGGCGATGTGGCAGCTGCGGTGAGACAGTGACTATGATCAAGCAGCAGAAAATGCAGCCACACAGTTTAGCTCATGGTTGCAGCGCCAGAGGGTGGGGGGAAAATAAAGCCACATTTTTTCTGACTGTGAAAACCAGTGGGGGTTGGGGCAGAGGAAGAAATTGCCTGTTTGTCAGCAGTTTGATTTAGAGGGTCCCAGGGTCCTGGAATGTCCACAGACACACCCACTCTGGGATCTATGCCAGGGCAACAGTGAGAGAGGTGCTAGTTCTATATGGGAAGTGGGAGCAGTGCGTGGAAAAGGGGTGAGTGCTGAGGAAGCAGCATTGTTTCCTCTCAGACCCTTCTCCCACATACAGCACTGCAGCATGGTGAAACCGGTGGTCCCATACTGACAAATACCTAAGGCTCCACCCCTTACAATGTAACAGGTGCCACAGCTCTGCCTAAGGCACAGAGGTAAACATAGGAGTCTGTCAAATTGAGGAGACAGAGAACTATGGCTCCAAAAAGGGAATACATCAAGGTCCCAATGGGTGAACTAAGCAAGGAAGAAATAGCCAGCCTAACAGATAAACATGTAGCCAGAAGAAATAGCCAGCCTAACAGATATACAATTTAAAACATTGGTGATAAAGATGCTCACAGACTTGACAGATACACTTAAATATGGCAAATGCTGAAGGGAAGAAGTGAAGGCTAGACTAAGTGAAATGAAGGAAAATACATGAAACCAGTGATGAAAGCAAGGAAACCAGGGTTCAAATCAATGATTTGGAACATAAGGAAGAAATTAACAGTCAACTATTATTGAAAGAGGAAACAAGATTTTTTTTTTTAAATGAGGAGAGGTGTAGGAACCTCTGGGATGACTTTAAATGTGCCAACATCCAAATCATAGGGGTGCCGGAAGGAGAAGAGAAAGAGCAAGAAATTGAAAAGTTTTGTGAAAAAATAAGGAAAATTTCCCAAATTTGGTGAAAGAAATAGACATACAAGTCCAGGAAGCACAGAGAGTCCCAAACAAGCTAGATCCAAATCAGACCACACCAAGACACATCATAATTAAAAGACCAAAGGTTTATGATAAAGAGAAAATCTTAAAAGCAGCAAGAGAAGAGAGTTACCTAAAAGGGGTTCCTATAAGACTATCAGCTGATCTCTCAAGAAACTTTGCAGGCAAGAAGGGACTGGCAAGAAGTATTCAAAATTATATAAAGCAGGGACCTACAGCCAAGATTACTCTATCTAGCAAAGCTATCATTTAGAATGGAAGGGCAGGTAAAATGCTTCCCATACAAAGTAAAGCTAAAGGAGTTCATCATCATCAAGCCATTATTATATGAAATGTTAAAGGGACTTATTTAAGAAAAGGAAGATCAAAATTATGAATGTTAAAAAGACAACAAATTCATAACTATCAACAGAACCCCCAAATAAAAATAAAAACAAAAATGAACTAAGCAAACAACCAGAATAGGAACAGAATCATAGGCATGGAGGTCATTCAGAGGTTATCATCAGCTAGGAGGGGAAAGGGGTGAAATGGGGAAATGGTGCAGGGATTAGGAAACATAACTGGTGGGAACAAGATAGACAGGGAGAAGTTAAAAATAATAAAGGAAAGGGTGAAATCAGAACATTTATATGTACAGCCCATGGACATGAACTAGTGAGGGTGGGACTGTGGGAGGAAATGTGGGTCTTGGGTGGAGGGGAGTAAAGGGAAAGAATTTGGGCCAACTGTAATAGCATAATCGATAAAATATACTTTAAAATAATGACCTTTTATTGAACTATTTGTAGGTTCTAGGCAACTTGTTAAACACAGTATATGTAGTGATGTCAAGCAATTTTATTAACATTTCAGAGAAAGTTATTATTTCTACACTATAGATTAGTAAGGACATTAAGTTATTTACCCAGTGATTTTTTAAGTAACCAAACTGCAATTAAAGTTCTGATGACTGTGACATAAATTTGTGCTATCAGCCATGACATTTCATTTCTATTGCCATTTTTAAGGGTAGCAGGCTGGGGGTCCAAATTTGAATTGCCCAGAATTTCTTTTGAATACACAATAATTGCTCAAGTTTTTAACACCCTGCATCTAGTTCTCCAACTTGCCCAAAACTGCACCTGGTTTTGGAGCCCCTGAGCTGGTCTCAGTACTGAGTTTAATTATTTGGGAAGTTTACTGAGGCATCTTTCCCCCTCTGATTCAAATACCATCAGCCTGTGGCCTCCATTAAAGATGTACTGAGATGTAAACAATCACTGAAAAATAAGTATTTTAATAGTTATTTCACCTGCGTGGAAGAAATGCAGAATTCTGAGAAAACAGAATCTCAGCCTCTGCAAAAGCTAAGCAAAATGGTATTTCATCATCCCAGATTTTCATCTCTCCCCAAGAACTCTAAGTCCCTGAAGCTGTTTTAATTTCAGCTCATTAAAAGTTAATACAATTTGGATTGGTGCTATTCATTTTGTGTTTGGACACCTCATTTACCCAGCCTAGGCTGGGTTCTCTGCACTCAGCCTACATGAAAATTGTGAGTATCCAACTTCCCTTCAATCAAGTTACAGACCCAGATGGGAGTAATCAATAGCTGATTGTTGATAAATGGTAATCGTTACAAAGAATACAGATTCAAATGTCAGCCACAGAATGGATGCCAGCTATTTGTTGTTGGGTAATTCAGGACTGTCAGGAGGTAACCAAGAGAGATTGCTATGCTGCAGTCATTACCCAGCCCAGGGAGGGGGTTAACATCAATACTTGAGCCTTGACAGGATCACAAACTTGCCAGCCAGGATAGCTTTGTAGGGGGTCGGTGGGGGAGAGAGAGTTTAATCAGCCCAAGTTTTTCAAGCATGTGCTGCGAAGGACTACTAATGTCCAAAATTCCCATCATAAGGGTTGGAATTATCTTCTTTGTCTCCCACAGTATTAAAATTGGATAGAGTTATGATCTGGAGAATGTTTATTCTTGGGTGGTGAGGTTTCATGGGGTTATGATTAAAAACTGATTTATTCATACTGTAAACAGCTTCCCTAGTGGTTACCACGTTTTCCTTTGGGACCCATGGTCATTTACTTGATTCATTCATTTTTCTCATTCACTTATTTATTCATTTGTACAAAACAATCCACTGAGCTCCTACTATATGCAGACACTTGCTATAGTAGAAACGCAAAAATATATAAAAGACTAAAAATACAGACTTTGCCTCTAGAATGATTATACCCCATAAGGTGAAAGATAGATATTAGAATAATAGTTATTAAAATACAATGTGATAACATTTGTGGTATAAGTTTATGCAGTTATGAGAACATAAATCTGAGTGATAAGAGGGTTAAAGAAAGTGTCATATCTGAAAAGATTTCTGATACTGATCTTGAATGATGAAACCTCCATAATTCACCAGGTGGGAAAAGTAAAAGGCAGTTTAGAAAGAGAGAACAATTATAAAGGCTATCTGGATAAGAGTAAGTACATCCGTTTGCTTGAAAAATAATAGTGTGTGAATTGATACAGTGGGCATTAAAATTGGGACAAGCAAAGGAACAATACCATGCTGAGAAATGCCATATTTTGGTCTTATGCTCAGTGGCTCTTTCAGGTTAAATGCAGTCATCTGAATGCTTTATATAGAGTCCTCCTGAAAGTATATGGCAAATACATGTTAGAGTGGAAATATTTAAGCCTTTGAAGGTAAGACTTTGTAACAGTCCATGTAAGAGATACTGTGGGATGAGTCACTATTGGTGGTGTTGACTGAGGTGGCGAACATGGAGGAAGAACAGGGCTGAGGATGAGAATCAGTTTGAGAAAAGGACATGTTAAGTTTGAAAGCACTACAGAAATTTCTGGTGAAGATGGAAGAAGGAGCAGGAGGTATACAGTTAGAGCTCAGCAGAGATGTCAGGAAGGTTTGCAATAACTGTATAAGAACTGTATAATAGGTATTCTGATCATTGCCAAAATCGTGTGAAGGCTAAAGGCATGGCAGGCATTCACATCTAGTGGGATGAGTAGAGGGGACACCAATAAAGGACTAGATGAAAATGTTCAGAAAGGCCAGAGGGCAACTTTGAGGGAAACACAAATCATCTGCTTTCGTCCAACAATTAGAATTACAAAAGTCTCAATGAAGAGGAACTTAAATTAGTCCTTATAATGAATATATTTTATTAACTTTTTGGTTTTGTCAGTTTATGTTAATAGTCTCTACTGAAGTAAGTTGGCCACCTATTTAATGTAATGGGAGAGAGTGAAACCTAATTGTGTCTATGCGAGCAATATTTCAGAGGAACGTAGAGGTACGTTTGTAAAACAGAATGGAATAAACCTGCATCATTATTCTGTGAATGGTATTTGCTCCTCACAGAAGGAGAAGACCTCATCATCATACTTATTAAGGTGATGTATTTTAATAGAAACTTTCAAACTAATGGATCCTACATTATACATTATAATTAAGCTTGGACTAAAACCAAAGTACTTACCTCACCTTTATAGGTGGCCTGTTGGCACTGAGTCAGGCATGTTTGTTGAGTTGTGTGTATATGTATTTCATAGTTGACTAAGGGTGCTGGTTAAGGAATGTCTCATCTCTTGATTCATTTGGCAAGTATTTATTGGGGCTCTAGGCTCTAGGTTCTGGGAATAAAGCAGTAAAAAAAAAACTTCTTTACTCTCACAGGTTATTTGGAAGATGGCAGTGGGGGGTCTATCACTCAATCAAATGACAGCAGACACTGACAACAGCTTTGAAAAATAAGGTAGAACAAGGGGTAGAGAGGAAAGAGAGACTTGCATGGAAGAACAGAAGCCTCTGGGTCTCACACCTGTTCTGCTGTGACAGAGAGCGTCATGTGAACCTGACGTAATGTGCTGCATGAGTGCTTTAGCTCAGCAGAATCTCCTTTCATCCATGCTGTCTGCTCTGTTACTCTTCCCGGTGGACCCCCATGGTCAGCAGCTGGTGAATTCCAGTAACTCTCAAAGGTCCTGCTGTGTCTCCTGGGGGACTTTTGTCTGTGCAGCAACTCTCCCAACCCTGCTGCTAGACAGCACTTCACTGCTAAACGCCCAGGAGGGAACACGGCTGCCCGTGGGCCTATTGGCATGCCCTCTAGCTGCATATTCTTGGCTACACAGCTTTTTGGTTTTTAGTATCTATGTATGTTTTAATGTAAAATAATTTACACAATTGTAACAGTAATATAGAATGTGGAAACATTCAAACAAGAGAGAGGAGTATCAAAACATTTTTTTCTTACACACTTTCCTCTAGTTTCTCCAAGTTCAGCCTGCTCCCTAGAAGGAATAACCTTCAGCAGTTTTTCCCCCATCTGTGAAAGAGTGAGAGGTAGAGGCCCAATTCCCCAACCCTGCAATATTAAAGTATCCTATTGATCTTTTCACTATCAGGATAGAGGCTCTACTAAGCTTTTTTTTGTCTCAACTGCTCAAGAAGTTCCTTGGGCACCTTTGGGTAGGGCTTCAGGCTATAAGAGAAAATTATATACTAAGAAAGACCCCAAGAACCAGTAATGCAGTGGGAAATAGCAGACCTATATGACACCCAAGACTTTTAAGAGAATGGGTGAAGAAAATGTGTCACCTTGTAGTGGTGAAGTTGACTCTGACATGGTCTGATTCCGGGAGTCATTGTGATATCAACAGTTAGCTGTGTGCTTGTCACTGCTCCCTCGCTGATGCGGCACAAGTTGGCAGCTGAAATGACTATCTGTATTCTTCAGACAGAGTAAGCTCTGTCTCCAGAGATTTTGTTCTTTTTCACTCTAGGCCACCAAGCCTTCTAATTTGCATTAAGTTCCATAAGCTCATTTTGCACATTTCAATTAATTGCTTCTTTACTAAAATAAGTTTTTATAAAGGGAACTACATAACCATTCACCAAAAAACCAATGCATATTTTGTAAGTGGAATACAACTATAAAAATAAGTACAATTAAAACAAGTAATATTGTTAAATTTTAGCTTGATTCTGTTTCCTGCTGAGTCTCTGAGACTTCTAGTCCTCTGTGAAGAAAAAAAAGAGGCACCTCTCCTTGAGGCGCTCAGAAGAATAGAAGAGGAATTACAACAAACAAAATTTACAATTACCCTTTTTTCACAAAGTGACAGACATCCCAGATCTCCCGCTAGGGATGCAGGGATGGGAAGCTGCGGGGAGTGTGGGCAGCTGGCAGCCCTCAGAGGCTGTCTCAGTTGCACAGAGCTGCCCTTTCCTGGTCCATGTCCTTCTCCGAGCAGCACCCACACTGTGCCTGAGGGAGTCAGGGGTATAAGACCAGACTGCTGGGGCCCAAGAGAGATCATTCTGACAGACAACCATTTGCACTAGAGCTTCCTGTCAGGGTGGTTGGTTTTTTGTTGGGCCTCACCATGGTTTAACCTTTCACTGTGCTCCATTTTAGTTTCTCCCCCTTTCTTTCATAAATGTCAGTGTCTGACAAGCATCCTGTATGCCGAATTTCATCTCGGCATCTGCTGCAGGAGAATCAAACCAGAGAATAGGATTTAATGTAATTTAATAGTGGGTCATTTTGTTACCCAAATGCATCTGGTACAACCAAAAAACCCAAATTTGTCGTCAGATAAACCCAAATCAATGTATTTTTTAATGAGTTATGTTAGCCTCTTGAAATTCCCAGTTTCATTAAATCTAAAATAAGAATAGCCCTGGCTGGTTGTGGCTCAGTGGATTGGCCCCAGCCTGTGAACCCAAGGGTCACTGGTTCGATTCCCCAGCCAGGGCACATAATCAGGTTGCAAACCAGGTCTCCAGTCAGGTCTGTAGCTGGAGGCAGGTGAAAGGCAACCATACATTGATGTTTCTCTTTCTCTCCCTTTCTTACACTCTCCCTGCCCTTCTTTCTGAAAATAATAAATAAAAGTCTTTAAAAAATAAATAAGAATAATTTCTCACTGGACTTCTTCATAAAATGAAAGGATGCATACGTGAAATTTAGGATAGAGATTGACTATGAGAACACTCTAAAGCTAGATTATGCACTAGGTCAGTGCTGTCCAATAAAAATATTAATCCACAATTTGAGTTACCTATACAATATAAAATTACAAAAAAGTAAAACAGTTGAAATTGAAATTAATTTTAATGATATATTTTACTTAATATATGCAACAGGTTATCATTTCAACATGTAATCAATATTTAATGAGATATTGTACCTTTTTTTTAGAGAACTGATATATAACTTATACTTGGAGTTCATTTCAATTTGGATGAGCTATGCTTCAAATGGTCAAAAACCACATGAGGCTAGGGGCTACTATATTAAACAGCACAGCTCTAGAATAAACCATGAGCTCCCTAATCCACTGTGGACCTTCAGTGAAAGGTAGAATTTTAGGGGCTAAAATGCTATACAGAATCAAGAACAGGCTGGACTATGACTGTATCAATGGGAGGGAATACCATGACAGAACTCCTTGTCTCTTATTAATACTCTTGGCCTGATATCTGCAGAAGCTCCCAGCTAACATACCGGACAGATAATTGAGAGGACATATGCACCATTATTTGAGAGTAACCACTTCTACAATCTTAGCTAAAATATGATTCAGGGTTATGAGCTTAAAATTGCATCCTTCATCAAGTATCTCATTGATAGCAAAATGTGAACACCTATTTTCAAGAAATTGGAAATAAAATAAATTGGAAGGAAGTTTGGGTAGAAGATATACTGAAATTTCAAGATATCTTTTTGAGATTACCAGGATTAAGATAATATAGTTGTGCTCTATAGAGGGACATAGGAGTAATTAAAAGTTTTAAGACAATGAAAATATTTTCAAGGTAAGGAAGGAATATTAGCCTGTTATAGTCACCCACACATTCACCAAATAAACACATAGTTACCACCAAGTACCTAATAAGAATTTAAAAGGGTTAACATTTATTGAATGTGTGAGTCATGTGTCACTCACTGTTCTAAGTACTGTGCTTGGATTGAACAAAACATGTTGTTGGTATGACTACGATCTCAATATGATGTTTGAGGTATATCTGGGGTGCAGAGGTTAAGCAAATGCCTAAAGCCACACAGCCTGTAGGGGATAAAAACACTCCATCTCAGGCAGACAGAACTGCACCCTTAATCATCACTGGGTGGTATGTGGGGAAGGAAAGGAATCAAGTTAGTTCTTACTTCTTTCAGTACAAGAGGCCCAGAAGAAGGAATTAGATAAGCTTATAAATAAATCTGATAATAAATAATGTAAAAAATATGGCAGAAGGAAAGAGTTCAGTGGGAACTTAGTACACATGGGAACATCAGGCCATTCCCCCTTATCTTGCAGATGAGGAATTTCAAGTCTAACAATCTGGTTCACTAATAGAGCCAATTATGAAGTGACAGAATTCTCTTAGAACCAGGTCCTGTGTTACCGGAAGTGTGTGGCGCTAAGCTTAGTGTAGTCTCTCCAAAGCGGTGGCTGTTGTTTTAGTACCAGATTATATTTCGCTTTCTGCACAAATGTTCTAGTTTGTTAAGGTTTCCATTTTGTTGAACACTTTTTTGATTAAGATTTTACTGAACCAAATCATTTGCAAATTATATCACTGCTACCCAAAAGTAATAATTCAGAAAGTAAATATTGTAATACGAGGACAGGAAACTGTTACTCCTATCCATTGTACTGTATTCATTTGAGAATATGTGTGGATAAGAATTGAGGGACATTTCAGCTGAGAAATGGGAGGATTTATTGCTCTCAGATTGTCATCTTACAACCATGAGGGTGGATTTTATCTTTTTCAAGCTATCTTGCTCATGAAGATAATTCATTTAAAATCCAAGCACAGTTCTTTTGATTATCTTGGAAAATATATCAGCAGATGTTATATTGAAACAACTGGAGATCCCAAGGCCAAGTTAACACATAAACACTTTATCATTCCAAATGATATTATGTCACCCACAGCTGCTCTTGGGAAAAGCAGTATTTCCCAATGTGTCCCCAAAGTTTCCTGTGGGGAAAACGAGCTCCAAAATTAAAGACATTTGGGAAATGTAGTTAACAGGTTGATTTACTCCAAAACTTCTTAGGGTTTTATTATGCTAATGTGGATGCTTAATCTATAGGGACTTGCTTAAAATATTTGATCAAAGGCTATACCCCCCACAATCCCAATTATTTTTATTTATTGAGAATTCTTAGATTGAGGGTTGACCTAAATATATTAGTTTGAACCACATGAAATTGCCAACATCTGATCACTTTTATCCTACAAAAATGGTCACATCATATAGCTGTACCTAAATACTTTGAGAACACTACCTTAAGGCGTGGTTCTCAGAGTTGTTCAGTGATTTATGCTGTATTTTGGTTCCTGAGTCACAGTCCTTCCTAACCCTCCCTCTTAACTTAATCTAGGCTTGTTCTTGGTACACATGCTAATTCTGTTTGCCAGAGTGGTTCTGTAGGTATCAGTTCTCCATGAGGGCCTCTCATAAGCAAGTGAAATCTCATGATTATTAGTATAAGATTAGTTTAATTTCAGCCTTACATTTCTAATGCTTGAGACAGTTAGTTGGGTATAAGTTCAATACTCCATTGATAGGTGCATTTAATTTACAGGAGGTCAACAATGTCAGTGCAAAGGCCCATAGAAACAATGATTTACAAAATTTGCAAAATAAAAAATAGTTTACAAAAGAAGTTTTAAAACCTAAACATAAGTCACACTGTCACAAAAAGAATGTAAATAGTGATTTTACTATTTCATGGTAAGAAAGTCTAGATTAGAATTTAGGAAATATTTTGATGGTCTCTGGATGACAGCATACGATGCTTGAAATTTGGACTACTTCAGGGAATCCTGCCTGTGCGCTCCCCAGGGCTGCCTCATAGGCCTGGGCAAGTCCTGCAGGTGGCACTGGGGGTCTGAGCCAGTTTACAGCAGAACCATAGGTTCTACACTCTGTCTCTCTACCACCAACTATAGGCTTCAGAGCCTTGGTCTACCTAACTTTACCTAACTCATCGATTTGTCCTTTGAGCCTCAGCTGAAATGCCCAACACTCTATCATATCTCCTGATCTCCCTGTCTCTTCAGAACACTTATTAATTTCTTGCTTTTTCTTTGTTCTGTGTAGGGCAAGGATATATAATAGGTACTCACTAAAAGTTTGTTGAACCAAATCTCCCTGTCCCTCTTTGCCTGCCTGTGGTAATGTTGTTAAGCAGTAACTTAGTCCAAAAAACCTAAATTGGTGAGGAAAAAACAGAAATACATTATTACTCAGATAAACAGAGAGAGAGAGAGGTATATGGGTGCCTGCCTTCCCCAAATTGCTTCTCTGATCACTATTTTATTTAGCATGTGTTAAGAGAAGCCTTTGTCTAACAAACTTCTAATAGCTTGGCTATTCTAATAGCATCCCTCCCTGTTGTCCTGGGTGATTAGATGGAGACAGTGCAGCTGTGAGGTCCTGGTGTCAGACTTCTATGCAAGGACTCTATTACTGCTGCCAAATGCATGTATTAATTGAATAGTTTCCCCCAACCTTGATTAAGAACCTCATACCATCCTGAATAGATTTGCCTTGGAAACTAACCTGACAAGGTTTATAAATCAATTTCACTTGCAGAATCTGGGCTTTTATTTGGAAAGGGGTTTTCAGTTTTTGCTCCTTTTGTTTCTTCTTGGCACCAATCTGAACAGCATCCAGAGAAGAATGCTATACGTAATTTGCTCCTGTAAATGAGACCAATTAAAACAACTCAACAAAGGTGATGGAGGCTCTCAGATGACTTACAGGCCAAGAGTGAAGTATGGTGAGGCTGTGTATTCCTTTGGGATCTGACTTGCCAGTGGCCTTGGATGGCATCCCTTCCACACAGTAGCACTGTGCTAACAGAGGGTCAGTGTTACCCAGGACTTTGTGAAAACATGCTTGGAAGCCAGTGTCCTACTTGAGAAGGCTGATCAGCCACACATGCTTTCCTGTTTCACTACATGAAGAATGGAGGCTCCATCCATAGATCAGACCAGCTGAATAGAGCATGTCTGCCTAATGAATATGAGTATGAGAATCAGCTTCTCAATTCACATCCCGTTGGCCAGGCAGTTACCACCACTGAGATCAAGTATTAAAGTTATGTGTTGATTGTTTAAAAAAAAAAAAAAAAGGTTGGATGTGGTTTAGTTGTTAAGGGTTTTCAGACCGGTCTTGGTTGCATGGTTATTCCTGACTACTTAACATGCAGCTGTTGGTCTGACCTCTGGTGCTGGGAGCTTTGGGCCGGCCAGTGCCACAAAGCCAGTTCATTGTGATCACAAACCACCTCCAGTCAAAAACAGGGATCTGCTCTGCAAGTGGTAGCTCCAGTACAGGCGGATGTGTGTGTGTTCTCATTGTCTCTTAGCACGAGGAGCTAGAGACAGCATGTCTAGGAGAAGGAACAGGGTGAGCTACCTAATTTGATAGTTGTGGATTCTAATGTAACTTTTGCCACTATGTTTGGGTTCCTTAAATTTGTTACTTAACCTCTGTGAATCTCTGTTTCCTTAGGCATGGTGTGCAAGCCTTCATGGGGGTTTGGCTCGTGATGTTTTTCCTTCCACTTTACCTCAGTCCTACTTTGTGACTCACCTCGCATCCCACCTCACTCCACCTGTCACCTACCTGCCCTTTGAGGCTCAGCTGAAGTGCTACTTTATATACAATACACAGCTCTATTTAGACACCTCCCTCCCCAGTCTAAATTGTTTGCTCTCATATATGTTTTTATAGCTCCCTCACATTATATTGTTATGGCATTAATTACAATTCACAAACAAATATGTTTACACGGTAGTTGCCTACCACTCTTTATCATATCTCCTGTCTCCTTGCCTGAAGTCTCTTCTAGAGTACTTATTAATTTCTTACATATTTTTGTCCTGTGTAGGACAAGAATATAAATTTACTATATAGCTTTGCTCAGAATATAAGCTTCATGAGAGAGTTTTCACCCCTGTTCCATGCCGCGGACTCCCTTTACATAAAATTAGCTTTGTAATAACGCATCAATGTGGCACTTGATTTAGCGGGAGCAAGGTCATGCTGCATCTTGCTAAAGCAGGCTGCCATTCACATGCCCACAGGAGGTAGGCAGGTGCAACTCCGACATGGTACAAGGGAAAGGTTAATTTTCTTCTCAGCTCTATTACAGTAAAAAAGAGCACCATTCAAAAATGCGTAGCAATGGACAATTGACCCGTGAGTTTGGGGTAATGGGAAATGGTAGGGACTGTAGCCAGGCAGAACAGCAGGTCTAACTGAAAGAAGTATCAGTGAGTGTCAGCTAAGTACTCCCAAGATGAGCTTCATGTTGTCAGATCTTGAAGTGCTTTAGCATTAGCTAAAAACCTAGATTTGGGGATGAGATTTCCCAATTTTGTTCATTGCTGTCAATTAGTTATAGACATTTACACTGTTTTTATTTGTAAGTACTGTGCATGTTACAGTGCCAATGAAATCTCATTGCTTATTCTTTGTGTCACTTATGTTGAATCCAGAACCTCCACCTGTGTCAGCTACACTTCAGTTCTTGCAAAAGAGGCAACAGCACCGGCATAAGAGCCAGGAGAAGTACATTGTCCCCTTGAGTGAAGGCCGTGTAGACCCCCACTCAGGAGTGATTCCAGCCTCATTCACTTGATGCGCTCTCCTCACCACGATTTCCCTCCACGCAGGGGGCTGGATGGAGTAACTGAGACCACTGCCTCAGTAGGCAGTTTCATTCTGCCAACTTGAGGCTACATTTCCTGAAATGTGGTGCCCACCTGCCCCTGAACCCAAGCTTGGATGCCCACTGGACTTGTCCATTCTGTAGTATCTTCTTCAACACCCATGTTCTGGAAGGTGATGCCCAAGGGGCCTGGTTCGGCCTGGCTTTCATCCATGGTCCTGTGTATTCTGTGGGCCCTACCAGGCTAGGAATTTGTGTTTTTGGTTCTAGATAATATTCTTTTGTTCTTTGATAACTCTCTCCTCCAGATTTTTATTCTCCCTTCCTAGAGCTTCTGTTAGTAGAATGTGGCACTCACTGGAAGGACTCTCCTGATATTCTTAGTTTTCATTCCATTTTTTTATCTGTATGCCCACTTACTTTCTGAGAGAGTCACCATCTCTATCTTTTACATCTTTCTAATGGTGTTTGAAAATTTAGCCATTATGTTTAAAATTTTTAAGAGTGTTTGCTTATTCTCTTTCGTTTTAAAGAGAGCATGATAATCTTACTTCACAAGTGCAACACCTTTTCTTTTCACTAATATGATATTAGTCATCTTTCAGGGTATTTTTTTCCCTTCTTGTCTTACAAGTTTTCTCCTGTTTTATTGATAACTACTTTATCCCATGTTATAGGCTTTCCTTAAATGTCTAGTGGTCTTCTATTGTCTGCCAGCATTAAGGGTTAGGACCAAAAAACAAAAAGGTAAAACCTCACATCTCATATACATAGAGGGAGCAGGTGAGGGCAGGCTGCTGCATTAGGAAATGTCCAAAAGGCAGTTGGCCTTTTCTTTGTCAGGGTCCCAGAGGATTACCTGCTACTTGCCTCCTTTGCTTTTCCTTCCTTGCAGTGTGATTATAGATGGGGGAGTTGGGTACACCTGGCAGTGCTTTTGGAATAGGGTTGTAAAGTGTTGCTGAGGTTGTTACCAGTCAATATGTTTTTACTTAAATGTCCTGTTTTCAGTCACAGGTCACTTCCCTCATCTCCATAGAACATGCATGTCAAAGTTTAGAATATTTATGATTCAAGTTATTTAGAGATAAGAACTTCCATATTTACCCAGCAAAACACAAAACAGAAGCTACCTAGTAAAATGTGAATTTCAGATGAGCAAGGAACGTTTTTAGTATAGGTATGTCCCATGATATCATCTGTTATTTAAAATTCTAATTTAAGTAGGCCCCTTCTGCTTTATCTGTCAATCTTTCCTATCCACAGCATTGAAAGAGAAGAGTATGAACCTGGTAACTTGGCTGCATTGATGCGTGAGGTGGCAGGGGTCTGGGTCCATAGGTCTGTAACCAACTGTCCATCATTTCCGCTGCAGCCCTGCTCTTCCCCAGCTCCCTGGTGTCTGGGGTCTCCAGGCTCCCAATGCCTCCTGGAATTCCACAAGGCACCTTGGGTTTCTGCTCAGTGACATGGTTCTCTGCAAACCTTTGACACTTGGATTTTTCTCTGCTGCTATTGTATTTCATTTCATCTAAGGTGAGACAGATGATAGGGCGTGACATCCGTTACCTGATAAATAATGAAAAAGGAAGAATCTTGAAAATTACAAGGGTAAAATACCACTAATTGTAAGTCATCTCCATTTCAGAAATGTTAAAATGTGAAGAAAATTCACGTCTTAGAATTGATGAAACATGGTAATTCTTTTGTTGTTTCTCAGTCTTCCTGAAATTCCTTCACATGTCTATCTACTTTATGTCTTCTATCTTCTTGGTCCTTGTAGACTCATACCTATTGTATAGAGAGATTTCAAGGGATAGTAGAGGTTCATATATATGTTTATTCTTTCTTGTTACACTCCTGTTCTCTGATTCGATGGACATTTCAGGTGAACCTGTTGTTGGCGTGAAGAGGCACAGCACTGGTTGTGTGCTTCTTTCTGCCCCCATCAGGAGAGGTGGAATGGACAGCCACCGGAGAGCCCGTGGGCCTTGCAGGCTGCAGCCGCCCCCAGCCCTCGCCAGGCCCCCACCAGCCAAAACAGCTGGGCCGCAGCTGCCGCAGCCCAGAGGATAATGTAGCCCGTCCCTCTCTGCTGTGAGGCTGTCACTATTTCAGGCAGAACAGAACTTTGGAGATGAGAGCTGCTCATTTCACGGGGCAGGAGGTCAGGCAATCAGCCTGCATGCCAAGTGACGCAGTGGGGATGGCGGGAGCCATTTATCTTGCTCTGTGCCTTACGCGTGCCCTCAGACTCTCTCTTGCTCTCCTGTCCTCTCACGTTTCTGCGCTCCCTCCCTCTCTTTCCCCGTCTTCCTGGTGTTTTTTTACCCACCCCCCCTCCAGATTTGAGCTTTGTTTTCTTTCCTTCACTTTTTCAACTGTGTGCTGGTGATAGTCTGGGCACAGCAGTGGCCCAAATAGACAAAATCACCACTCCCATGGAGCTTGTATTTGGGAGGGGTTGGAGGAGACAGAGAATAAAGAGCAAGTATGCGATTTGTGAGAAAGTCATTCCGAATGTAGGGGAAAATAGCATGGAAGGAGGGTGGCCAGGTCAAGGGGCAGGGGGTTGCTATTTGAAATAAGGCAGTATATGAAATTGTCCCTTAGTATGTATGGGACCATTGAGGAGAGGCCGGAAGTGGGTGAGGGGATGAGCCAGGCCATGAGCTGGAGAGCGGAGAGTGTGTCCCAGGCAGGGCAAGGGGAACAGCGAACACAGCCTTGCTGTGGCAGGAGTCTGCCTGGGAAGTGCAAGAAAGACCAAGGAGGCCTTGTGGCTGGGTGGAACAAGCCAGTGGGGTAGTGGCAGGAGGTGGGGGATGGGGCATCCAGATCTCCCCGGGCTTTCTCATCACCATCATGTCTTGGAAGCTTCCAGCTTGCGGTCCTCACCTCCCGCTCTCTCCTCGCAGATGTAGAGCCTGGGGCAGAGAAAGGAATGTTGTGGCCTGTATATTCTCAGGATCTTCCGCAGGGCCACTGCACTTTCTCACACTTAAAAAAAAAAAAAAAAAGTCCTCCTCATTTCTAGTTTCCTTTGAAAAATCCAGTTTGATGTCATCCCTGCCCTCACCAGAAATCCTCCCTTTCAAGCTAAATCCGTTTCCTCAGTTATGACGGCAATTTTGAGATCTAAAACTGTGCCACTCTCTTCACCTCAAGGGTTGAGAATCGTAAAATGCCCAGACAGTGTTCTTACTGTTTAATTTTTAGCTCAGGGATTTAATCTCACAAATTACCCATTGTCTCATTTATGGCAATGGAGATTCACTAACTTGCTCTGGAACTAAAAGGTAGGATAAAATATTTCTTTAGGGAGAAATGAGAAGCTGTATTAGTTCCCGGGGTATGATTGTTAGCTGCAAATCATCCAGCAAATGCCAAGTAGAACCCCAGCACTTGGAGAAGTTGATCAATAAATGCAGCATATATCCTCTATATGGGATAATAAGAAATTGCTGGTATTATAAAAGAATATTTTACGGTTTTCTCAAGGTTGAAAGGACTCAAAGAGTCCCTTTTGATCACATTAATTCAAGACTAGAACCATAAAACAAAAGACTGATAAAACAAAGCCCCCAGCTCTCATTTGTTCTTAAGAAACAGTGTCAGAGGGTTTAATTTAATCATTTGGTGCTGTTAAGTAGTAATTAGGTTTCCATGGAGGCAGTGGCTTTAGACTTGGCAGGATTCTGATCCTTATTTGCTAGTCTTTTTCCTTTGTAGGAAACAGACTGTTAATAATAGTCCCTTTCTCATTTCCAAAGCCACAGAATCCTGTAGTTTAGGTGGCTAAGCTACAAAATTAAAAGATGGCATCTTAGGTCCAGGTGGACCTGGAAGGAGATTGTCTTCTGGATTCAGAAGCATGTGACACAGTCAATTGAATGTGCTGCTCAGATTCACCACTGTCATTGGTTAGGAGTCGGAAATTAGGAGTTTCTGAAACTTTAGGATTGGTGCACTTGCTCTGTGACCGTGGATACCTTCTTTCCCTTTCTGAGACTGAGTTGCTTTTCTTATCTGTTGAGTGAAAATGGTATTTATCCTGCAAGGGTTAAGTGGGAGAATTCTTGCTTTATTTATTTTTTTTTATAGCAGAAATAGCAAAATCAGAACACATTCAATAAATACCAGTGCCTTCCTATAAAAATACCTGCCTTATCTCCCTGTAGACAGGATCAAGTAGGCCATGTATTCAAACATGCTTTGAAAAGAGAAATAACATTAATGATTGCTTTAAATTTGCTGACCTACACAATACACAGACACTTCCCCTTTATACTCTGGGTGGGAAAATAAATGAAATTTTTATTTCCCTATTTGTCTTTCTTCTCTATGGCTCTCCTTTCCAAAGCCAGAGTTTATAGAAACCGGTGGTAAATCAGAATCCCTTACACACCTGCCCCAGCATCCCAGACTTGAGCCTCAAGCGATATCCTCTTCATAACTGCTTTGACTTCCAGAGCGCCCTGCTGTTGCCACCAGCAAGATGATTGTGTTGGTGTTGGCGACCACCTCATTCTGGAGCAGGAGGAGGGACTTGCCAAGTTAAGAACAAGTTAAGGGGTCACTGAGGCTGTGCATCTGCGTGCTTTTACTCCGCCACAGGTGCTGGAAGGAATGGACTTGACCTCAGGCTCACAAGACCAGACTGCTCAGTTCAGGCAGCTGACTGAGTGATCTGTGGAGATGATCTGGGAGAGAAAATCCGGGAAACTTAAGCTTCACGTATGTCTAGGGACACATAACCCATTAAATACTTCCCTTTATAGTACTGTATAGATTCAATTTCTATTTATGTTTATAAAATTCCAATTTTTTCTTCCTTCGCCTTCTTCCTTCTTTTTCACCCTCCATCATTTCTGTCTTTTCTTTCATTTCTCATCAAATACTTAATCAGAACCCATGATGTGCCTGCCATTGTACTAGGCATTGGATGCCAGCACAAATACTGCATAAAAATTATAATTTCAAATCACTAGATATTTCTGAAAATGCAGTACTTTTTCAGAAGAAAGGAAATCAGGCCGTTGGACTAAGTACCTCTAGTGCAGTCCACATTGACATAGTTGTAGAATCTCCCAGCTGGGAGGCACAAGCTCAGGAATCTCACCCACCTCCTCATTCAGCCCTCTTGTGCTGCCTCCAGTGCCCAGCCAGCCTTTCTTGCACACATCTACGGATGACAGGCTCTTCTAACAGCTGTTGCATTTTTAGAAATCTGTAATTTCAGAATGTACCTTTTTTGCTTGAGTTGAACCCAAGTTCTTTTTTTAAGTATATTTTATTGATTGTGCTGTGACAGTTGTCCTGATTTCTTTTCCCTTTGCTCCCCTCTGCCCAGCACTGACCCTCCCCCAAGCAATCTCACCTCTGTTAGTTCATGTCCATGGGCCATGCATGTAAGTTCTTTAGCTTTACCTTTTCCTGTACTATTCTTAACATCCCCCTGTCTATTCTGAGTTGTTTGTTGGCATTTTACTTAATTTTTAATTAATTTTTTCATTGGTTTAAAGAATTACTCTTTTAAGTAATAGGAATTGCAATATTACCAAACACATGCAAAAATACCTTTACACACATACACATTTTTACACATATTTAAAGTACATACTGGATTTTGAAGAGTTTATGCAAAAAATTTAAAATATGCAAATAGCTTATATAATTATTACATGTTAAATGATAGTATTTTAGATATATTGTAGCAAATTTAGCAGTTTTTTTTTTTCTTCTTTAATACTTATTTTACTCTGGAATACTATTTTTGTGAAATATATCACAGAAATGGTGTGTTGCAGAATTCACTTTGGTGAAAATTGTCCTAGAGACAGTGCCAAACACATAGTAAAAAATGAATTTGGTTTTTGAGTCAGATCCTCCCCACTCCAATAATACAACTCAACTTAATGTTGAGCTACTGAAACTACAACTTATTTTTTTTTTTGAGCTTTCCATCTTAAATAATAAGTTTATTTATTTATTGGCTGTATATAGGTCTTACTTCTTTCAATATCCTCTGTTTTTCCTCTACATGTGTTTTGCAATTTGAAGCCTTCAGAAATAATGTCACTTGCAGTGCTCAGCTGGTCCCCAGAGTAGAAATTATGTCTACTAAATTGAGGTAAAAAATAAAAGTCCCTAGGATTTAAATAATTTTGTAAAATAGTATTCTAGCTATTTTTAAAACTTGTGGTTGACTTCCTATGTGATCCTAAACTAACCCCTGAACTATTTGAGTTTGTTGAGGTAGAGATTAGGTATGTTCACATTTCAATAATAAAGTTTACTGTAGCATTAATTACTTTTCCCAAGCATCCCCCAGTTTGGGGGCCTTCATAACTGGAAATGTATATTTCCACGATCTATTTGAAAGGAATCTCACCTAATTTCAATGCTAATATGAGAATATTAGGTACACAAATTGTATAGTTTAGTAGTTTGCAACTTCCAAATTGGTCTTCATTCTCAGCTTCTTTTCTAACCTAAAGATTGACTGATTTCATAACACACCCATGACCAGTTGGTTGCTATTTAAAACATAAATTGCTAATAAAACCTATATATTACACATCCACAAATAAGCACATATTTTGTAACAGTAAATAAGAAAGATAGCATGCCTTCTATATAATGTACATCCACATTTTCTTTTTCTTTCTTTAACTGCATTCAATTTTTCTGAGTTATTGCAAGTAACATGATTTTCCCATATTGTGAAATAATTCCGACCTAAGAGAACTTAACCTGCAGTAATGCAGATACAAGTAATATACAAAATTATACCTTATTTAGTAAAATCGATTTATAACAAGATCATTTTAAAGCATTCATAAGTTAAAGTTGGTTCTTATCCATTCAGCTACCCTATGTCTTTTGATTGGTGTATTTAATTCATTTACCTTTAAGGTTATTATTGATAGGTACTGATTTGTTATCTATCTTTCCCTTTGTACCTGTGTTCCTGTCTGTCTCTCTGTTTCTTCATCTTCTTAAAGCAGACCTTTTAGCATCTCTTGGAATGCTGTTTGGTGGAGATGTATTCTTTTATCCTTCTTTTGTCTGGGAAACTCCTTATTTCACTTTCCATTTTGAATAAGAGCCTTGTTGGTTAGAGTATTCTTGGTTGCAGGCCTTTGTTTTTTATTGCTTGAAATATTTTTTGCCATTCCCTTCTGGCTTGTTGTGCTTCTGTGGAGAAATCAGCTGATAACCTTATCGGATCCCCATTGTATGTTATTAGCTGTTTTTCTCTTGCTTCTTTTAGGATTCTCTCCTTGTCTTTGAAATTTGCCATTTTCATAATGATGTGTCTTGGAGTGGGCCTGTTTTGGTTCATCTTCCTTGGGACCCTCAGTGCTTCCTTAGCTTGCATGACATTTTCTCTCCTCAAGTTAGGGAAGTTTTCTGTTACTACTTTTTCAAACAAGTTTTCTATCCCTTGTTCCTCTTCTCCTTTTGGTATCCCTATGATATGGATGTTATTGTTTCATGTTGTCCTGTAGCTCTCTTAAAACCTCTTCATTCTTTTATAGTCTTTTTTCATTTTGTTGCACTACCTGGGAATTTTTTCTACATTGACCTCCAGCTTGATAATCCAATCCTCTGCTTTCTCTAGCCTGCTTTTGAGTCCTTCTACTGTATTCTTCAATTTAGAAATTATATTCTTCATTTCCTCTTGGCACTTTTTTTAAAGTCACGAACTATTTTCTCTAGGCCACTTCTTGATTTTTAAAAAAATGTTATTGTTGTATTACATCCATCCCCTTTTTACTCCCCTCTGTCCCCTCCCCCTGTCCTGACTCTTATTGATGGTTTCTATGTCCTTTTTAATGCTGGTGTAGTTCTCCATAAGTTTCTTGTAGCTTTTCTGGAGTACTTTGTAGTTCCCCTGGAATTATTTGTAGCTTTTTTCAACTCGCTGAGCTCATTGAGCTTTTCTATCATCATTATTTTGAATTCCATGTCTGATAGTGTGCTTGCCTCTATTTAATTTTTGTACTCTTCCTGGGGATTCCTCCTTTCCTTTCACTGATGGTTTCTTTTTTATCTTCCCATTTTAGGTGACCCTTTTTTGTTTCTGCTTCTTGGAATGGTCTGCTTTGATTTACTGTTTTAGTGGTGTGACCTTCTGTGGTGTAGAGGTACACTTTTTTTACATCCTAGCTCCGTGCTTGGTGACTGGTGACGTCATCTCGTGTCCCAGTCTGGACCTAGCCAGCCAGTTGGAGACTACCAGAGATCCACTGTCTTTGTCTCCTTTAGCTGTTAATCCAATCAACCTGTGATCTGAGGGCAGGTGTAGGCACTGTTGTGTGGGGCGGATTAATTCCTATGAGTGGGGCTGTGGCTTCCCCTCAGGCTCCCACCCTTTGGAGAAGAGTGGTCTGCCGGCTGTATGGGGGATGGGTCAGCACTGGACTCCTGGGCTGCTCCCTCAGCGCTCCCCCTAAAGCCACTGACCGAAACTTTCCCCAAGAATCTCTAGTCCACTCTGCCCTTTCTCTGCTGGAGCCCAGGGTAGGTGGGTGCCAATGTATTGTTGCGCGTGGTCCCTTTAAGAGCGTTGTCTGTCAAGCAGCTACACCTGGCGGCTTTCTGCTTTTTCACAGCTGGGTGCTGTTTTACTCTCAGCTGTGTTGCTGTAGGCTGGGTAGCCCAATTGGGGGGTTCAGATTTCACCCTTCTCAGGTGGAACCCCCAGCTGCTAAGATGTTTCTCTGTCCCTTCAGCTGCCGCCTGTGGGAGTCCTGCCAACCTCTCATGTCTCAGCACTTCCTACAGGTCATGTTGTGATGAATCGGCTCTTTTGTTCTGTCTGTGGTAATAAGGCTTCTCTCTGGTTGGTGTTCTGTTGGCTATTTCAGATGATTTCTCCCCAATTAAGTTGTAATTCCAGTTTGGCGTTGGGCGGAGATTGGTGTAGCTCCACTTACTCCTCTGCCATCTTGGTTCTTTTGTTGTCATTTTAATGTTCATAGTTTTGATCCTCTTTTATCTAAATAAGTCCCTTTAACATTCCATATAATAATGGCTTGGTGAGGATGTAATCCTTTAGCTTTACCTTGTCTGAGAAGCACTTTATCTGCCTTCCATTTTAAATGATAGTTTTGCTGGATAAAGTAATCTGAGTTGATGTCCTCAATTTTCAACACTTTGAACACTTCTTGCCAGTCCCTTCTTGCCTGCAGAGTTTCTTTTGAGCAATCAGCTGAATAGTTTTATAGGTACCCCTTTGTAGGTAACTCTTCTCTTGCTGCTTTTAAGATTCTTTATCTTTAACCTTTAGCATTTTAATCATGATGTGTCTTGGTGTGGTCCTCTTTGGGTTCCACTTGTTTGGGACTCTGTGTGCTTCCTGGACTTGTATATCTGTTTCCATTGTCAAATTAAGGAAGTTTTGCCTCATTATTTTCTCACGTAAGTTTTTAATTTCTTGCTGTTCCTCTTTTTATGGCACCTCTATCATCCAGATGTTGGCACATTTAAAGTTGTCCCAGAGGTTCCTAAGACTCTCATTTTTTCATTTCTTCTTTTCTCCTTCTGTACTGATTGACCGTTTATTTCTTCCTTATGTTCCAATTTGTTGATTTGAACTCTATTTTCCTTCCCTTCATCACTGGTTTTGTTTGGGGTTTCCTTCATTTTACTTAGCATAGCCTTCATTTCTTCCCTTCTATATTTGCCGTGCTTAATCTTGTCTGTCAAGTCTGTGAGCATCATTATTACCAGTGTTTTGAACTGTGTGTCTGTTACGTTGACTGTCTCCTTGCCACTAAGTTCTTCTACTGGAACCGTGATTTGCCTCCAGGTTTGGGCCATACTTCTCTGTCTCCTCAGCTTGACAGCTTTCTGTGTTTGTCTTTGTGTCTTAGAGCTGTTGCACCTGTTACATTGTAAGGGGTGGAGACTTAGGTATTCATCAGTGTAGGGTGACCTATTTCATTATGCTGTGGTGTTGTATGTGGGGGAAGAATCTGAGAGGGAACAATGCTGTTTGCCTAGCATTTGCCCCTTTTTTAGGCACTTCTCCCACTTTCCATAGCTGACTCTGTTGAGAGACTGGAAGTTTCTTTCTCCATCTCAACTCCCACAGGTTTTCAGAGTCAGAAGCAATGTGGCTGTTTTCCCCAGTGCTAGAACTGAGTTGCATGGTCTGGGGCTGGGATTGCTTCCCAGGTTTCCCTCCCTACTTTTAATTTTTTTTTTGTTTGTTTTAAAGATTTTATTTGTTATTTTTCAGAGAGGGTGGGAAGGGAGAGAGACAGAGAGGGAGAGAAACATCACTGTATGGTTGCCTTTCACCTGCCTCCAGCTGCAGACCTGGCTGGAGACCTGGTTATGTTGCCCTGGCTAGGAATTGAACCAGCGACCTTTGGGTTCGCAGGTGGGTACCTTATCCACTGTGCCACCAGCCAGGGCCCCTTCCTCCCTACTTTTAAATTGTATGACTGTGCTTTTTGCTGTAGCCACAACCACTGCACTGTTGCCACTGCTGCTGCTGCACCACACCATGTCCTTTCCGCACTGTCCCTGCTCCTCCTACTTGTCTGGCTGTGAGTGTTTCTTCTTTGTTCCTTTGTTTCTTTAACTTCCATGTATTTTGATTTTCTGGAACTTGTGATTTGAGGTAGTTGTAAATTCTTTCTTACTTATGAGGGAGACACAGCATGTCTCTCTATGCCTCCATCTTGGCCTAAAGTTCCTTTTTTATTTCTCCTAAGTTTTTATAATGCTGTTCATTTCTCCGTTCTAGGATAATATGGAACAAATTTGCTGTCACTTATGATTTTCATCCACCTTTCTATTTGAAGTCCGCTTTCTCATCCAGAGTGAATCTTCTCTTTTGACACCGAGAACCCCCTCTCCCCTTGGTTCCTTTAATGCCCAATTCTTTGGTTTCAGTTTAAATTCTTCCCTAGTCATTCTCTGATTTCTGCCTTTTATCCATTTCTCTGCGTATTAGTAGGTAGGAAGGGGAGCTGGTGGAATTTAAAACCATCATTCATCCTCCCTGTTAATGCTTCTGGAAAGTTCTTGGAGAACACTATGGCAAGAAATAAATTTTGAGGTAGGGGGGTTACTAGATTATTAGTTTATATTATACCAAACATCAGAGAATCTTGAAGCTGTAAGAAACTTTAGGGATGATATACCCCAATAAATTCACTTTGTATGAGGGAAACCGAGGCCCAGAAGATGGAAGAGCTTTGCCTGCAGATAGACAACAGAGATGGTAGTAGCACTGCTGGGAATCAAATCCCAAACCCATGTTCCCTGATTGTGGGATTAGTGTTCCTACCATGAAGATGCACTGCTCTGCTTGGCCCTGGTACCATGTCTTAGCTGGGACACAGCATCCCTGGTATGTCTTACCAAAGTAGTCTTCACTAATGAGTGCTTATTGTCCTTTGTGAAGCACAGAGCTTCAAGAAAGATGCATTCAAAGCATCAGGGAGTAAGCAACTCCTTACATCGGCCCCAGGGTTCTATAACGAGAAATGAGGCTGCAGAATCCCCTTCAACTCCCTAACTTCCATAGAACAGAGGTTGGCAGACTAAAGCCCTTGGGGCAAAACAAGACATGGCCTATTTTTGTAAAAAAAGTTTTATTGGAACATAGTTACACCCATTCATTTATACCACATCTATGTCAACTTTTACTCAACACTAGGAGAGTGAATAGTCGCCATGGAGACCATGTGTGCAACTCATAAAGTGGGAAATTTCTCCCTTAGTAGTCCCCCCTTAACCACAGGAGATATGTCCTAAGACCCCAGTGGATTCTTGAAACCTTTCTTCCTCTTCTTTCATAAAATACTTAATAAGCACCTTTTGATTAACCCTATATACTATACTATGTTTTTTTTCCTATGCATAACATATCCATGATAATATTTAATTAATAAATTAGGCACAGTAAGAGATTAACAATAATAATTAAATAAAAACAATGTGCTATAATGAGAGTTATATGAATGGCTTTGGGACTCATTAAGTGAAATGAGGGTTAGTCGAACACAAGTGCTATGATAGTACAATAGTCAATATAGTCAATCTGATAAATAGGATTGCTACTAAGTGACTAACAGGCAGGTGGCACATGCAGTGGCGTACGCTGGACAAATGGATGAACCATGGACCAAGGGGGATGGAGCAGGAAGGGGAGAGAATTCCGTATCACACAGAATGAGGCACAATTTAAAACTTATGAATTGTTTCCTTCTGGAATTTCCATTTCATATATTCAGACCGACATTGATTGTGAGTAGCTGAAACCATGGATAAAGAGGGACTGCTCTCTCTGGCCCTGTGCAGAAACAGCTTGCTGATCACCGCAGCAGAGAGCTGGGAATTCCAGCTGTAGCCCTGGTCACAGTGCTTGCATTCTTGTTCATTCACCTGTGCAGCCTCTTTGCTGGACTGCCAAGATAGCCTGGCTAAAGCCAATTTAACTGCATTATTTAAATCAGTGTATGGCATGTAATGAACCAGAGAGCCCAGTTTAGGCAAGAAGGTTAAGTATGCTATGACATAATTTATGTACATAATGGAGAAATGATCTTCCGAACTATACCTTGTTTATAGGTGTATGTATAGTTAGTAAAAGTATAAAAACTTGCACAGGAATGATAATCACCTACCTTATCAATAGGGTCAGGGAGAATGGGAAAGGACAGGCTTAGCTTTATTTGTAATTTTTAATTAAAAACAAAAGATAATCTTGAAGAAAATATAATGAAATATTAACCTTGGTTCCATTTGACCTATGAATATTTGGGAATCTCTTTTTTTTTTTTTTTAAAGATTTTATTTATTATTTTTAGAGAGGATGGGATAGGAGAGAGGCAGAGAGGGAGAGAGACATCATTGCATGGTTGCCTTTTACCTGCTTCCAGCTACAGACCTGGCTGGAGACCTGGCTTGCAACCTGGTTACGTGTCCTGGCTGGGAAACAAACCAGGGGACTTTGAGCTCACAGGCCGGTGCCGTAGCCACTGTGCCACCAACCAGGGCTGGGAATCTCTTATGTCTTTGTTTTATTGTTTATTTTATATATTTTATAATTAAAAGTGAAAAACAGAAAGAGGAAGAAGGCACACAGTCATTTGGCTAAGTCACTTAGCTTCACTGAGCTTTCGGGAAAACCTTTAGGTAGAAAGTTTTCTGAAGTCATTGGTAAAGTCCTTATCTCACTATTTAAGGAACATGGGCAACAGCCATGACACCAACAGAGAAATACATTTCATTAGACCTATATTCTCTTCTGTGTGCTTTATAGATTGCACACATATACAATAAGCCACACTTAACTAGCAGGCTTGGAATAGCAACTATTCCTTTATTAATTATTAATTTGTATTAGCAAATGTGATTAACTATTAGTTTTTATTTATATATTATTTAATTAAGTCTGGGTTTCCACATTTTGACAGTGGTGGATATAGGACTTTGTCTTCTTTATTTTGGGTTGGGATATTTGAAAACTTCTTTCATGGAAAATCACACCCTGCTGGGAGTCAGAATGAAGACAGAATCCTTCACTGCCTAAAACTGGGACACATTTTGTATCATCATTAAAAGTTTTTAGAGACAAAGCCTCTAAAGTCTATTATTATTTTACCATTTCACATCTGACTTCATGTTGTTACTTAGCTAGAGGCAGTTGAAGTAGGATATATATACTCATAAAACACCATTCTCTGTATTTACAAGATCTTGTTTTTAGAAGACACTAAAAATCCATTTTAACCTCTTTTATTTTTTAATTAAAATTGTTGAGTTTATTGGGGTAGCCTTGGTTCATAAAATTATATAGGTTTTAGGGATATAATTCTGTGATACATTATCTGTATATCATGTTGTGTGTTCACCACTCCATGTGAAGTCTCCTTCCATCACCATTTATTCTCCCTTTATCCTCTCCTATGTCCCTACACCTCCCTTTTCCTCTGGTAATCACTATACTGTTGGCTCTGTGTAGGAGGCTTTGTTTTTGTTTTTGTTTAATCCCCTCACCTTTTATTACCCAGCCCCCAAAACTCCTCCCTTCCAACAGCTGTCAATCTGTTTTTGGTATATATGAGTCTGTTTCTATTTTGTTTGTTAGTTTATTTTGCTTATTAGATTTTACATATAAGTGAAATTATATGATATCTTTCCTTTTCTGACTAGTGTATTTTTCTATTTACCAAGACGGTGTAAAAGTTTAATGGCTTCTAACAAGTGTGTCTGGAGAAAGTTTGTTTCAAAATGATTATACCAGTGCTTCCTCACAGTGAGATATATGACTTTTTAAAATCTCTATTGAGGTCAGTCTATGATTAAAGAGAATTTAGAAAAGTCACAAACCAGGTAGAAAGACCCAAAGCTGTTTCCTTTTCTTTTTGTAAAATGAAGCTCCAAGGGCAATGTCTAAAATTATATATATATGTGTGTGTGTGTGTGAGAGATATGGATATATATATATATATATATATATATATATATATATATATATCCAAATATCCATACCTCAAATTAATTGAGAATGAGGCTGGGTTAAGCTTAGTAGAGGTTACTTAGTGTGTTGACTAATCTAACATGTTAGAAAGAGGATTAGCCCCTGGTTACTACTTAAGGCTCAGAATTTCCTTGAAAGATGTGAAAAGAACTGTGTGCTCTATTTAAAGATGCCTATGATCCATTCCATATACTTGGATGCCTTTCACTTTTTAAATTAGAGTCACCATTGAAATTGAGCTTACTTGTCACCTCTTCTGCAAAGCCTTCCCTGGAGTCTTAAGGACTCCCGGCATTTAGGCCCTGTCTGCTTCCTTGTGTTCCCCTCACTCTGTGCATCTCATTACCTTTACATTCATTGCAATGTTCTAGATTCATTAGCTTGTTTATCTGTTTGTGTGTCTTTGCCTGCCCAACCTGACTGTAATTAGAGACTGTCTTTTTTTCATTCTGTCATCCATTCATAACCCCATGTCCTCTATTTTGTAGATGCTCTGACATTGTTTAATGGACAGACGGATAAAGAAATAAATGCATGAATAAATTAAAGAGTCAGGCTTTAGTGAAAATATACCTATGTTAGCAGATGTATCAAGGACTCTGTACTATGTGTAAATGTAATGGAGTAAGTCCAACACACACTGTTGGGAGGGACTTTGTGATAAAACTGTCTTAAGCCATATTCCCAAGAGTTTGTTTAAATTAAATTGCCTTCCCCCAATTTTCTGTGCTCTGCTCTACAGGCTGCCTAGACAATTGTGGCTGGTTATTCGAGGGAGTTCAAATTACTAGCCAATTGGCCCTGATTCCCATCCCAGGGTAGGCATGTTTGCCTGTTTCCCTTTTGCTGTTTGGACTTTGCCTGTGGTGTGTAGCCCTGTTTGTTATGACTCAAGTGCTTCTCCCCTTTCATTTCACTGTGAAGTCTTCATCAGGTCAGCAGAGAGAGTTTTCTTGGGGAAATTCTCCATTCCCTGTGGCTGTTAATGTGTTTGTTTATAACTGTAATAACGCTAGCGCTCTTCCAGATAATCCTTAAGAAGGACAATATACATTGGGCTATTTCCCAAGGTAGGGAGCTACAAAGGGAACTCATTTTTCATATCCAGACCTTCGTATCCAAGGTATCAGAGCGACTCTGTTTAGATCAGGGTCTTTGCTGAAATCGGAGGGCACCCACATCGTGCCATTTAAAGAGAATTGTAGAAAGGGACTATTTACAAAGGCCTGGTCAAGGTGTAGGGACCAAGAGAGATTGGATACTACTCTGTGGCTAGAAATAGGCTGGATCTGAAGGGGAAATAAGGAAGGATGGTTACCAACACCTAGAAAAAAATGCAGAGAGGAAGGGAACTGTGTAGAGAGGGTTTCCCATGATTCAAGCCCATGGAGACTCTGCAGAGAGGCATCTGAGGAAATAAATGCCCTGAACATACTCACCTCTCTTCTTCTGTCTCCTGATGATGGGCTCTGATGGCCAAATCCAACTGGAAACCTGAGGGCAGAGGAGTCTAAAGACATGGTCTGCACTGTCCAGCATCTGAGGGCACAGAGCAGGGTGGCAAAGGGTAATGACAGGATCTAGAAAGGCAAGTGGACTATACTCAATGCAACCACCCAGAGGAAATGCAGACATAATGGGTCCTGTAGATAGAGGCCCTGTTTCATATAGCTTCACTCCTCAATAATTTTGGGGGGAAACATTTGACATTAATGAATCTCCAACTGCTCCTATAAATATTTCTTTACTTGTTCTCATTGCCATTAGCCCCTTACCAGTTTGCTTATTCAAGGCCTATAACACTGTATAAAAACATAAACTTTCTCTGGCTGGCTATTATCTCCAGGATAAAGTTCACCTGTAGGGTGGCATTTGAGACTCCTCCAACTCTGACTCCAGCTTTGCACTGTCTAGGTGGCCTTTATTCATCTTTGAGTAGTTACTAAATTGAAGCTTGACCAGAAGCAAATGAGAGATGTCTATGTTACACTAGATCAGGCAAGTGATGGAATTTACTGGACATATTACTGCTCAGGAAGGTGTCTGGGTAGCTTTCTGGGGTTTCAGCGCTACAGGGTGGGGAGCTTTCTCTCTAGAACCACCATTGATGTGACTTAGCTTCCATATCTAGGTTCTATATGTTTCAGTCCAAGTTATCTGGAGAGTCAATCTGATAGGCCCGGCTTGATTTAGGTGCATACTGGTGGTCTAATTGGATATGGTCAATAGATATACAAAGTGGCCATGTTGTCCCTAGGAAGTTCTTGGTGGGTAGTGGGGATGGAGCAGAAAGTTCTCAGAGAAGAAAGGTCAGATTATGGGTTGGATAGACACCTTAAAATGATATATGGTATTAAGACCTTAGCTTAATCGTGATCATTTGAAATGAGATCTTAGATTCCCCTTGAAGCTTCTGTATCCTTTTCTATTATAGGTATACCATAGAGATATTATCACAGGTTTGGTTGCAGACCACTGCAATGAAACCATAAAGCATGTCATAACCTGGCTGGTGTCAGGTTTTACCTTCAATTTATAAAAATTACAACATCTGTGACACTCAGTAAAGCACAATAATATAGGATATATCTGTATATATTTCTCTTGTTATAACATAATTATTTTTTTAAGCATTTCTTGGTTGCTTCCCTAAGTTGTTAAACTCAAGGAAAGGCGCCATGTCTCATTCATCTTTGTATACCAAGTCCCAAGCACAGTGAACACAAAGGCACACAATACTTTTGGTTAAGCAAATGAGAGGACAGCATGGAGAAGATATAATGGTTGTTGGAATCACAAGGCTTACACTGAGTTACTTTATTCATTTACCAGATCTATCAGATTAAGCCAACCTTTTAAGTTCTTTCAGCCTTGGTTTCTTCAGTAATAACCATCTTTTGGAGTAATAAGGATGAAGTGAGATACTTATGAAGCGATAATCCATAAATGAAGTTTCTTGGAGGCTGTATACTGTTGGAGTTAGACCTGCTTTTGAATAATACCATTGCCTCTTGCATGACAATGAGCAAGTCACTTGGCCTTTCTGAGTTTCTGTAAGAATAAAGATAATAATATCTTCTCTATAAAATTCTGATGACAAACTGGATAATCTATAAACTTTGCTTGGTGATTGCTTGTATGTGTTACCATTACTATCGAAGCCAAATCCTAGGCAATATTGGAAAGGAGATGGTCTGATTGCATATTCTTTTTAGTTGCCACATCCCCTCATCTCTGCACTTACTGCTTTTGATTGTCCTTCTAATCATCTGACCTGATCTTCCTCTTAAGGGGTTCAACTTGGGCATTTTCCTACTCTCTCATCTACTTTTATGAAGAAGACTTCCCTGCTGACTCTTCTTCTTGCAAGGACTACAGTGAACTAAACCCATAATCAATCCCTGATAATTCTGTAAAGGTTGCTAATAAATTCCCATCATCTCACAGATAGTGATCTTATGCATTTTTCTGGGCACATTGTGGAGATTCAACAAGAATTCAACAGAGTGGCTTCTGTGGAGTGACGTGCAGACACTGGGCTTGGCTCGTGGGTGAGGTGTCTGGAGACCTGTGTGCCTTTCAGTCTCACAAAGGGTGTAACAGGAGAGAAGCAAAGAGGATTCTGGCATAGTTGGAAGGCATACAACAAAAAGCATATTTTCCTTTCAGTGACCATGCTGTCTCCTATCACTGACCTGTCACTCCCTTCCCAATGACTTGGTCTTTCCCCCTATGAAATGAGGCTAATCTACATCTTACTTTTCTTTCTTTATGGGATAGTTGTGGATATATATATATACCATACGTATATATGATATATCATATATAAGACGTTTTGTGAAGGTCCATGAAAATCAAGGACATATTTCTAAAAGTCTACACTTCATACAGCTCAAGGCTTAGAGGGCAATTTCTAGTCTCCAAAAACTAGTTCTTACATATTTACACTAGTGTTGGTAAGGAATGGAAATTACTGGATAGGTTACTGCCCAGGAGAGCAGATTTAAAAGGACGCTCCAGGTCACCATACTCCATTGTGTGTGTAATAAACAAACTTTCCAACATGATTTAGATTTAAATTGTCTGAAACATTAAAAAAAATTAATTTGGTTTACAGGTATTAGAAAACAGGAAACATCAGTATCTAAAGGCCATTTCAAAAGTGTTTTGGAGGTTTTAATAATATTTTTGAAGACATAATATGAGTTTTATCTATGTTTATTGTTACTCATTTACATCTGAAGTAATTCTAAAAGCTATAACTATTATTCTAACCTAAAATAGTCATATTTTATGTTTTACCATAATTACTTAAGATGTGTTTTACATACTTGGGCATCTAAACAGCATGTAGATTTATATTTAAATGCATCTCAAGCAGGTTCTGTAGTAAAATGATCTGAGACTAATGTCTTATTCATTTGCATTGAATAGCAGAGTAATGCTCCTGAAGAACTCTTTCCTTTAAGGTTGAAAACGTTCTTGGGCTCACTGCTGTAGCTATTTTTTCCATCATCCAAGGCTCTTTGGGTTTGCAGTATTACAAATGGTAGATGCCATGGCTTTTCTCTCAGTATAAGGAAGGAATTTAAAACCAGAATAAACAAAGTGCTTTAACATTGTAGTGATATACTTCATAACTTCCTTTAATTAAAGCCAATTACCTTATCAAAGAGAGGTTCAAATTTCTGGTTTCAAAGTATCCCTTCCTTTTCTGCCAACGAGGGCACTTACAATGTTATGTTTTTACAATTGCAAAACTTTGGTGGGTTTCAGATGAGTTGCTGCCTCATTTTTTCTTTGAAATCATTTTATTCCTGTGAGTATCTGATACAGAATTTCTGTGTTAGTTTCTGATTTGTAAGAGAAATCACCAATCACAGGGGTATTCTGAGAACTCAATGAGTTAACAGGTATAAAGATTTTAGAACACTGCTTAGTGTGGTCTATGACCCAGTGTGTGTCCCTGCTGCTGTGGTCATTGCAGCCTATGTTGCTGTTACTGTCAGCTTGAGTACTCTGGGACCTTCTCGAATCATGTTCTTGCAAGAACATGAAGATCAATAGACTACGGTTTTAGACCAACTAAATGATCTTTGGGAAGAGAAGTAAGAGATTCTGTTCTAAAAACTTCAACCCCAAGAGTCTTCCCCTTGGGAGCAGAATGATTAATATTTGGAGTACTCCAAAGCAGAATAATGAATATTTGCTTTTCCCCTCATTTTTACAATTTCCTGAGCCAGAAGCAGTAGTGGATTTTGCTGTCATTTTGGTATTCCTTAGGTATTCATGTGGGCACCTTGCCTGTTCAGTTATGCTTTATAAATTTTAAAATATGATGGGAGTCCCTGTACTACATTATCCCTGAATTGGAGAAATATAAAAGTGAAAAATATAGTGGAAGCTGGTATTAGTTAAGATTAAATTTAGCTGCATATCAAAGAGACTCCAACGGTAGCCATTTAACTAAGAAAGGAGTTTTTGTTTTTTCCTTTTTCTCATATAAAAGAGGACCAGAGGTTGGCAGTCCAGGGCTGGTATGATAGCTCCACATTTATCCATGACCCAGGCCTATCCTCTCTTTCTCTTCCTCCCTTTAGTATGACTTTTATTTTCAAGATTACCTCATGGTCATGAGATAGCCACTGTAGTTTCATCCATCACACCCATGCTCCAGGCAGCAGAATGGAGAAGAGGAGAGGGGAAGGGTATGATCCCCACTAAGTGAGCTCCCTTTAAAGAACTTTGTGAGAAGACCCCCACTACAACTTTTGCCTGTTATCTTAAGGAAAGATGAAAATAGGGGTTTTATCTACAATTTGCTAAAAATCATGTACAATTTGGGAATATATGTATACTATCTTCCTAACCTGACCAAGTCCAACTGTTATTCCACAGTGCTGGGCAGAGTGGGCTTCCGGGGCTACAGAATCAGATCATTGTGGGTTTGGATCCTGGCCTGCCCCTTATTCTTTCAGTGTTCTTGGGCAAGTCAGGGAGCTTCTTTGAGGTTTAATTTTGTCATCTACCAAATGGAGATGATAACAGAGCCTACTTTAAAAGGACTGAAAGAGATGGCATATGAACATACATTTTTATCCAATTAATAATTTTTTAAATGAACACAAATGATTTTATTTTTGGTGTCCCTTATGGATCAAACATTGTGTCAGCTTTCACAAATGTCCTATTTTATCCTCACCACAAGTTCCAAAAGTGGTATACAAATGAATGCTATACAACTATACAAATAAATGTGTCAGAAACTCAAAGTGGCTAAGTAACTTAATGAGAGTACACATTTAAAATATAAGCCATTCTTCCCTGTTAAAAAAAAAATAGGCCCTTATCTTTCTGACTCTTACAATTGTGCTTTTTCTTCCAAATTAGATTGTTTATTTCACATTCAGGTTACAATTAGATACACACAGTATGTAAATATTTATATAATAAGTTTGATTCTACCAACATTTTTTAAATTGATTATATTCATTCCACAAATAGCAGGTGCTGCCAGAGATGGTGAATTGGGACTTTATGCTCATACTTCGGACTGGTCCCATCTTGGGAAAAGAATAGGACCCTGCTGTAGCAGAAAAATAGGAAAGATATTTTGCCTAAGGTATTGTTTCAAAGTCTTGTTTCTGACTTCTTGTTGCTTGGTTACATATTTAGTCTCTGGTTGGGTCGTTGAATCCTATTGTTCTCTGTATTTTAATGTCAATTCAATTTCAAAAATTGAAATGTGGCATCTTCTATGTTAAAAGGTGGAGGTAGACTGAGACTGACATACTACATCCCTGGAGGGTGAATACAATGCCCACATGATTTCTATAGATGGTAAGGTTGCCATGATAAAGTCAAGGATGCTATCAGTGCCACAGAAGGTGCATCTGAATTCACAGGTGAGGCTCAGAGCAGGGAAAGCAGTTTATAAGTAAGAAACTGCAGAATAAATAGAGATTTGCAAAAGGAAGACAGGCTGGAAGAGTATTCCAAGCAGAAGAAACAGCATATGTCTTTGACTCTGAGCTCTGACTTCTGGATACCCATACTTTGATTATTCCTGCTCTTACTTTCTCATTTTGCTTTGACTTTGTCAGGACTGACTTTCAGCCTCACCTTCTAAAGGTCTGCCATCAAACGTGGATGCTGCCACTTTAAATGGCATGTCACTGGGGTTATGTCTACATAAAGCCAATGTTAACAAACCATTCTGCCAGGTTGTTCTAGAACAGAGATGGCAACTTGGCTTTGTTTCCTGTGCCAATGCTAATAGTTTGATTATCCTGAGCTAATCTAAAGGATATGAGGATCAGTGAAAGGACTCCGTCAACTAATTAGTGATGCTTCTCTAGGTTTTGACACAGAGTTCTGACGCTCAGGTATTGGCATTCTTGAGTCCCAGACTTCTTTCCCCTATTCCCGTATGTGTGACTGGAACTGGAAAAATGTCTGAGAAGCAGCAGGGTGCAGACCACAAAGCGCAGATGATAACACCTCTGTTCCTAGCCTGAGCATTTCTGATTTCAGTGTGCAAATGTTGATTTGGTGATAATAATTATAAGCTGGCTTCAAGTTCCCTGGGCCATCTTCGCAAGCTTCTTCAGATGTTCAGCTGCTGTTCCTAACATACCCACCAACAACAAAATGCCTACTATTGGGGTGGCACTTGAGACATGGCTGGTGAGAGGCAGGACTATTGTCCTTAGTCACAGGCTTGAGGTTGCTTTGGCCTGCATGGGCTTGATCCTGTAACCGCATCTTCATACACATTTCATGCTAACTCACTGAGTAAACAAGTGATAGAGAACAGTCTCCTTTGCAATAAATAAATAAATACTTTAAAAATTATTACTCTTATTTACTTGTTTAGAACTTTTCATGGGTCCCGTTGCCTTCTTGCTAGCCATTCTAGCCTCTCCATCTTGCACTCCCGAGTTCCAGCTGCGTAAACAACTTAACTTTGCTTTACTGTCTGACTCACTGTTTTACTGTCTGTGCTCTTGTCTGTTCCGACTCTTTACCTGGAACCCTCCTTGGCTCTACATTGTTTGTTTACCTGTTTCTGCTCAAATTTCTGACCTGGCTGGAGTACAACCTTCTTTGTAGCCCTTGCTCATCCATCCCACACAGGTCATCTCTCTCTCATCAGCCATTCTTTGCTTTTTATGTGCTTTTATTATTGCACATGTTATGTTGGTTGTAAGTAAAGATATACCCAAGTAGACTGTGAACTTCCTGTGAGTAGGTATAGGCTCTCCTTCATCCTCTAACAGGCATTTGAGCCACAGCCTGGTCACCCCAGATGCTGACCTTAACTTAATCAATAGGAAACAAACAAACACTAAAATGCTCTTTATATCTCCATTTTTTGTTGGGCTCTGAGCATGTCTGTAGGAGTGAGGAAACTTCTGGCTAATCAAAGACTGAGATGTAAATTCATTTCATTTGCTTATCCTTAAATTGAGTTATTTCATAGCCAGGACAAGAAAGTTAAGTTAAAAAGCAGACATTGTGAGTTACTTCAATGTAATTTGGAAGGACAGGAGGCCATTTATTTTTCCTTGGAATTTTTACCAAAGAGATTTTATTTTCATTTGTCACAACAGGGTTCCAGACAACATCTTGCCTAGTTATGTTAATTGGATTATTCAGATTGCTCATGAGCTAATACTGTCATCTTATCTCATGTTTCCAACTCATTAGCTAATAAGCAAAAGCCAAAGTAATTAAGGCATTTAGAAATTGCCATTAATTGCCATTGAATTTTGTCTTCCTGTTGGATCTTTTGAATAGTTGGGAAGAAAGCACTTAATTCTTGGCTCACATTACTTTCCTAGGGAATGGTCAACTTCTTGGCTTCTTCCCAAATGCACTGGGCTAGTTTCCTAACTGTGGATTTGCAAGCCTTTTTCTTACTGACTGTTGTGCTGTTTGGAAACATATTATCAGGCAAAGAGCGGAAGGGGAAAGACTATGCTCCCATTTGTCCAAACATGTTTATTTGGTTTCTTGCTTTTTAAAAGTTTGATAAAGATGAATGCTAGTTTTTATACCTAGTGCCCCATACTCCATCAACCACCTTTAGAGAATAAAGTTTTTTCAAATAAATACCCAAATAAAGGAGTGTGCCCCCATCATGTCTGACTGCAAAAACTCTGTCTTAGAAGATGTGATTTCTCAGGTGTCTCCAAAGAGAATATAACACAAATCACTCCACTGGCCACTCCTGTCAGCTGTCTGGCTCCAGATGGCTGTCCTCCTCTCTGCTGCTGGTCTCATCTCACTGTCTCAGGAGGGGCCAGCTCAGGCTCTGGGTTCCTTCTGTCTATACCTGGGCTTGGCACAGACTCATTCTTTAAAAAAAAAAAAAATGCTTTCTTCAGTTATAATTGGCATTTAAAATTATATTAGTTTCAGGTGTACAGCATAGTAGTTAGACATTTCTATAACCCAGGATGTGTTCACCCCAATTAGTGTAGTACCCACCTGGCACCGTACATAGTTATTACAATATTATTGACTATATTCCCTATGCTGTACTTTATATACCCATGACGTTTTTATAACTGGCAATTTGTACTTAATCCCTTCACCTTTTCCACCCGGTGCCCCAGTGCTCCCCTCCATCTGGCAACCGTTCTTTTGTTCCCTGTATCTGTGAGCTAGTTTCTGTTTTCTGCTTTATTTTGTTCTTAGATTTCACATGTAGAGAAAATCACGTGGTATTCATTTTTCTCCGTCTGACTTATTTCAGTGAGCATAATAGCCTCTAGGTCTGTCCATGTTGTTGCAAGATTTCATTCCACAGCCTCTTTCTTGAACTCATCACGGAGGTAGCTGAAACAGGGCAATGAAGGCTTAGAAACAGTGCAAGACACAGTGCAGCACAGAGACTGGAAATGAAAACCAGATGCAGCAGCTCTGTGTGTTCATAGGCCAAGTCTCCCTCTGGGGGTCTGTTATGAGCTGAAGTGTCCCCAAAAGATGTATCAAAGTCTTAACCCCAAATACCTCAAAATGTGACCTTATTTGGAAATAGGGTATTATACATGTAATTAGTTAAAATGAGGTGATACAGGTGTGATACGAACTCCTTAATCCAGCATGATTACATGAGTGGTTTCCTTATAAGTGAAAGATACAGAAAAGAGTGCCCCATGAAGACACACACAGGATAGGTGTCACATGAAGACGGACACACAGGGAGGGTTCCACCTGAAGGAAGACAAACAGGGAAAATGCCACATGGAGACAGACACACAGGGTGAATGTCACATGAAGACAGACAACAGGGAGGGTGCCACATGAAGAAAGACACACAAGGAGCGTATCACATGAAGACAGACATAGGGAGGGTGTCACATGAAGACAGGGAGAATGCCACATGAAACAGATACACAAAGAGGGTGTCACATGAAGACAGACACACAGGCAATAGGTGCCCTGTGAAGACAAAGGCAGAGATTAAAATGCCACAACTCCCAGCCAAGGCACATGCTAAGGATTGCTGGCCACCACCGGTAGCTAGGAAGAGACAACGGAGAATTCTCCCCTGCAGGTTTTTAGAGTATGGCTCTACTGACAGCTTCATTTTGGATTTTTGGCCTCTAGAATTATAAGACAATAAACTTCTGTTGTTTTAAGTCACCTCATTTATGGTACATTGTTACAGAATTTCTAGAAAAATAATACAAGCTCCCCCTTACAGGCTCCCAATGTGTCATGATACTGCAAAACTTCACTCAGCTCTCCAAACCAGAGTACCCATGAGCTGTCCCCTGCCCATCTGAAGTTCCAGATCAAATTCATAGGTCCTCCCTGTCTAGCTTCACATTTTCTCTGTCCTAGGATGACTGGTGGTCGGGACATCCATCTTCTTCAGGAAAATAAATAATTATCACAAAGGGACTCCCAGCCCTCCTCAGAAGGCCCTTTGTGATGACCACCAGCAGCAGGACAATGTAAGACAACTCGGACTTAGCACAGCACTTGAGGTGGGTTTTGACACTTATCAGCCCAGGTCCTTTCGGGGTCCTGCCAGCTAATATGCTGACACACTCCCTCTGTCATTCTTCCTTTTCTATGATTTTTGCATAAATAGAAACATACATATCTTCTAAGAATAGACACTATTTCTAGGGACAGTGCAGGAATTAGGAAATGGCTGTGTCCCTGGAAAAAGCATTATCCATAAAGTGTTGACTCAGTGCAATAAAAATTTTACCACCTATGATGTTTGGGACAAGCTCAGGTTGTCTTTGTTTTCCGTCTCTTCATGCTAAACCTCGGCTTCACCTTGCTCCACTAAGAGCCGCGGCAGAACAAGTTTCCCAAAAGAAAGGTACAGTTTTTCTTTCAAGGTAAATCCAAATTTCCACGTATAAAATCATATAAAAGGTACTTAAAATGTTGAAATGCCAGTCTCCATTTATATACCTCACCACCCTGGGAAGGTTTTCAAGAAAAAGAAATAGAAATAGATAAAAAGAGAGAGAGAGGGAAAGAATATTTTTAATCCCTTATGATCCAGATCCCGCCTTGGCTGGACCACCCTATTCCCTCACATTGTTATTATTATTATTTTTTTCATTTTAAGGTTTTAGTTTGTCCTGCCCTCTCTGCCTCCATGAGTAATTGCCCCTTGGATTATACTTCTATATGACACTTAGAAATGGAAATTTTATCAATCAAAGGAGAAATAGCTAAAGAGGGATGAGATGCAGAGGGCGAAATGATAGCACTGCTCTGAGGATATAGTTTTTCAGCACGTTGACCAGCCCCACTACACTTTCATGGTTGCTTCATGATGTCTGCTATGAGCAGGGAGAGGGAAATGCCCTTGTAACATGTTTCTGCTCATCCCAGCTCATCTGAAACGTGTGCTATAGTCATCTTTCTTTAGATTAAAGCCTGTGTATCCAGGACCAGCAAGTTTTGCCTGCCCCCATTTTTGAGGCACTGAACACAGCCACACCCACTCATGTACAGGTAGGGTATGGCTGCCTTTCTACAACAAAGATCAGGACTGAGTGGCTGCCAGAGACTATGAAGTCCACAGAGCCACACATGCTTGCAGTCTGGCTCTTTACGGAAAATGTTTGCTGGCCATTGCCATATAGGGCTCCTGTCCAGCATGAACAGTTTTCTTGGGCCTGTTAAATGGATTATTCCATGCTTCAGGACAGAAATAGTTCATGCTCTAGTCAGAACTCTCTCAGTAACAGACAACTGAAATGCAAATCAAACAAGCTAGAGTGAAACAGTAGACTTTTGACTGGCAATGGGAGGGTCCAGGGATTCCTGGTTTTAGGTACAGGTGGAGCCCAAGAAGAAAATTATGTCATCGTAATTTTATCATAAATTATGTAATCTGCCTACCTTCATCTCTCAGTCTTGTTTTCCTCTGGCACCTGAGTCCCAGGTTTATAGTTGACCAGTTGTCCCACTTGGGAGTGGGCAAGTATCTTTCCTATTAGCTCAGCACTTCTCAGCACTGAGTGTGTAAATGGACCATCCATCACACACTGTTTGATGTCCTCTGGCCAGTTGTGTGGTTAAAAGGGGTAAAATGTGATAAAATGGGTTGGCTGGGATCATGGATCATTCCCTATGGCTGGACTTGGAGTCAGTTCTACCCATATTGTAAGCAATGGTTATGAGGGAGAGTTAGCTCTCAAAGGAAAGTCAATGTTTCCTTTCAGATTAAGAGTGAATAAATGTATAATAAAGAAATACCCACTACTCTTGGCTAATGGGATTTCCATAGGAAGAAGAGAAACAAGGGAAGCGGAGAACCCATTCTTTCAGAACCTGGTCCTTACAGATGTGGCCTGGTCCTTCTATAGCTCAGCCTGATAGTTCTTGGAATAACCTTGTGATCTGCCCAGTCACTGCATGCCAGTCCGAAGGAGAATTAGTGCTACCCTAACCTCAAGCTGTGACAAGGAAGGGAAGCTTGGTGGCCTCTGGCTGGCTACGTACTCTGCCCACAGTGAGTGCTTGCACAGGCAGCATGGCCAGCGCAGAGCCTTGCGCGTGGCTGCCTCATGCCGAGAGTGTCTTCCATAGACCTGGACCAATACCAGCTGCAATTACTACTTGGTGATACAGCATCACAATAGATCAAACCTTGGCTAATGCATGCCAGGGAGATGTGGCTGGTGTGTTTTCCTTCTTAAAACATGAAATGGTTGTTAATTTAATGCCTTTGTTTGAGAAATGATTAGTGGTGAACATAAATAGAGGAATGTGGCAATGTGCCTATTTCAGATTTTTTTCGTTTCTCCGTTGCACCCCTAAGTCAAGTTCGGTCAATATTTTCACCTATAAATCCCTCCATAGAACAAAGCTATACTTCCTTGTCCCTTTGCATTTTATTCAAAATAATAATGTCTGAAGACAGTGCAGCCCTTTCAATTTGTAAAGCTTGTCAGTCTACTAGTGAGCATGGGCCCCTCCTCTCTCCACCTATCCAAACGCATTGCAGAAGGGGTACCAGGGAACTGGTATTTTCCCAGGCAATTTCAGGTACCACTCATCTAGATGGCCTTCCTGCTTGGTGCCTCTGAATTTTCTAAGTCCCAGCCTGGTCTGGGACAGAGTTAGCTCCATCTTCTCTCCTTCCCATTGCATATTTGTTGTGACCTCCTGAGCTATTTTGCAACGATTGATTTACTTGTTTTTTCTTTTCCTAAACTGCTCCCTGTGGGCATAGACTCTGTCTTGTTCATTTCTCTGTCTTTAGCACTTCGCAGAGCACCTTCATCAATCTTAGCTAAAGGAGACAATCTCACACCATCCTTTCAAATATGCTGTGATGTAGGCATTACTGTAATCATTTCTGCCCCCCAAGTCAGCAGCTGGGACTCACAGACATTATGTGTTATGTGCAGAGCCTGATTTGAACCCACAGCTTCTGACACCAGGACCATTTTCCTTTTCAGAATATCATTCTTAATGGGAAGTACTGATAACATTGCTATTATTAATGACTGAATCATATGAAATTATAAGTTGAAAATAGTCAAAATTTGGCCTTTTCATAGACTTAAACCTAATTTGTTTAGGCTTTTATTTGGGATTTGACATTTTGTTAAGAGAGCAATACCCAGTAGTCAAAACAAATGGACTAAAAGCCTCATTGGGTTTAGTTGATCAGGACAAATATATATAGAAGGCCGGTGAGCAGAGACTCAGAACCACTGGCTTCTCATGAAACAGACTTTACAATAAAGTGTTTCAAAGGATGAGTTGAGTTTAATGGCTGTGGATATCAGCCTTCCAGAGCAGGGCTTTTCTCCTTCAGCTCAGGAGATCATGGGGTGGAAGTCAATCCCATCAACTCATGGAACTATGGAATCGTGAAATCTCATTTCTCATGGAGTCAGGCCATTGCCTGAGAAGTTAGAAGACCTGACTTCTAACTCAGTTAAGCTACCATCTTGCTGTGTGAACTTATAAGCCTTTGATCTCTGTGAGCTTTATTTTCTTTATCTGCAAAATGGAGAGATAACTTTTATATTACAGATTACTCTAAGGTTAAAAAATATATTATCCATGGAATGCCTCACACACTATAATTTATATAGTCATATGATTTTATTGTGGCTCTTCCTCACTTAGAAAGGAAAGGCCAGCAGGCTGACTAAATGCAGGATTAAAATCTAAATACTTGAATGAAAACATTAGATGTCTTTAATTATAATACATGAGCATCCTCTTTTTAATGTGAGGTCCCCTCTGGAATGAATAGATTGTTGCAGCCAGACCATTTTCCATCTTTCCAGCAGATTAACTGCTTGTCTGAACTGGTGAAATAGGAATGATGAGCCTCCGAGGAGGGAAGGGGACTTCTGATTAACTCATCTATTTTCATTTCTTATAATGAGAAGTCAGCTCTGTGCCCAGAGTGTTCTGCTGCTCTGAAGGGCCGCAGTTCTTGTTTTACGTACATTGGCAGGTGGACACTCTGGCTAAGTCTGATTGAGGAATTGACTACTTGAGACCCAGAAGAAGAAATGGCATTGGGATTTAAACCACCTTAAAAATAATACATTAGGGTCCTAGGTGGTGTGGCTCAGTGGATTGAGTGCCAGCCTGCATACCAAAGGGTCGCCGGTTCAATTCCCAGTCAGGGCACATGCCTGGGTTGCAGGCCATAGAGCCCAGTTGGGGGCACTCAAGAGACAACCACACATTGATGTTTCTCTCCCTCTTTCTCCTTCCCTTCTCCTCTTTCTGAAAATAAAAACACTCTTAACAAATGAGCCCTGAATGGTGGTACAGTGGATAAGGCACAGCATGCAAACCCAAAGGTCGCTGGTTCAATTCCCAGCCAGGGCACATAACTAGTTTGCAAGCCAGGTCTCCAGCCAGGTCAGTAGCTGGAGGCAGGTGAAAGGCAACCATACATTGATGTCTCTCTCCCTCTCTGCCTCTCTCCCTTCCCCTCTCTCTAAAAATAATAAATGAAATCTTAAAAAAGTACATTAATGATGCCATCTTCCTCTTTGTACATTGTGGGCATTCCTGAATGCAACTTTGATAGTATAGCTCAATGGTTTTCAAAGTGGGGGCTCTTGACCATTAATCACTATCATCTGGGAACTTCCTACAAACATAAATTCTTTTTTTTTTTTTAAATTGTGCTATTACAGTTGTCTCAGTCACTGTTTTTCCCTTTCCTCGCTTCCACCCTGCCTTCCTCTCCCTAAGTCTGGCCCTATATTGTGGTTCATGTCCATGTGTTACACATAAATGTTCTGTGGTGAGTCCTTTCACCAACTTTCATCCCATCTACCCTTCCCCTCCAGCAGCTGTCAGTCTGTTTTTATACCTAAGCTTCTGTGACTATTTTGTTCATTGGTTTATTGTGTTGTTAGATTCCACATGTAAGTGAGGTCATATGCTATTGTCATTTGATGACTGGCTTAATTCACTTAGCGTAGTATTCTCTAGGTGCACCTATGCTGTGGCAAAACATAAGTTTTCATTCCATTGTGTAAATGTATTGCAGCTTTTTTAGCACACTCATCTACCGATAGGCACTTAGGTTGAAAAAGACATATTCTTTAACTCTACTCCAGACTTCTAAATCAGAAACTTTGGAGGTGAGGGACAGAAAAATGTATTTTAAAAAATTTCCTAGGTGATGCTGATACACATTAATGTTTGAGAAGCATGATATATCTTTACTGGACAAATTCCTATCCTTTTAGGCAAGACAGAAATGTAGTAACAGTAAAATAGTAATATAAGGGTATTTACAGTTCATTCTTCTTTCCCCAGGTATTTATTAAGATTTCTTTCTTTCTTTCTTTCTTTCTTTTTTAAGATTTTTATTTATTATTTTTCAGAGAGAGGCAGAGAGGGACAGAGACATCAATGTATGGTTGCCTTTCACCTGCCTCCAGCTACGGACCTGGCTGGAGACCTGGCTTGCAACCTGGTTACGTGCCCTGGCTGGGAATTGAACCAGAGACCTTTGGGTTCAAAGGCCAGCGCCTTATCCACTGTGCCACCAGCCATGGCTTATTAAGATTTCTTTGATGACTTTGCTCAGCTCTGCCTGTGAGACTCTTGATAGGGATATGGATGGAGAAAATTGAATGAAACTTTGAGAATCTAAAGTAACACAAATTTTAAACAGACATGTTTATAATCTTTAGTTGAAAAGAAGAATTCTGGGGAGTATAGATGGGGCACAAAATGACCAACACAGCCAAATGAAGTGGTTCTTTTAGGGAAAAAAAAGGAGGGGAAAAAAAAGTAAACTTAACATGCTCCCTGTTGTGTAAACCATCAATCCGGAGCCACCTTTTGACTCATTTCTTTTCTACAATGGCTACATCCAATTTGCTAGCTAGTCCTCTCAGCTCCATTTCCAAAATGTGTTCTGGACTCATTTAATCCTCCAATTTATACTGCCACTTCCAAATCAAAGGGATTATTATCTTTCTCTTGGGCCATGCCTTGCCTCCTAACTGTCCCCTGGCTTACACTCTTGTCTCTACATGACGCACGTTCAGAATTGTCTTAAACCTAACTGCCCTGAGAGCTCAGAACTCTCTAATGGCTGTCCTTTGAGTTTAGAATAAAACCCACACTCCTAACCATGGCCAGTTAGGCTCAGCAAGATACGGACATTACAGACTCAATCTCATTTTCATTTCCTCCCTCACAATCTGCTCTGATAGCGGTTTTTGGTCAGCTTTTTCAACATTCCAGGCTCTTTTCTGTCTCCAGACATTTGCCCACACTGTTGGCTCTGTCTGGCTTGTTTTTCTTCCCACTCTTTCAAAGCCAGCTCCTCCTTCTGGATTAGGTCTGGGTTTAACTGGCAGCTCTTTAGAAGGACTTTTATTTGGCCAATCTGTCTGAAGTGCATTTCCCCAAACAGTGTCAAAACTCCATCTTGATTCCCTCTTTCATGCATAGAATTTATCATCATTTGGAACTATTGATTTTGGTTTTTTGCTTCCCTCTCTAGGTTGTAAACTTCTCATAGACTGGGATCATGCATATCTTATTTTATTTCTGCCCTTGCAACAATGTTGGGCATGTAGGGATTGCTCAATAAATGTTGACCTAGGAAATTGGAGCATCTTTGTGCTGCATGATTCTTTAGGCAGATGTATGTTTAGAAAGTTTTGCTTTGTGTTCTGTAATGTAATTCTGCAGAATTACAGCATAGTGCTCTCCAAGAACACTTGGTAAAGAATTGCTGGGTTTAACTGAGGAGGACTATGTATATATGGAGTGGTATATAAATACCAGTTCATACTGGGTTGTGAGAGCAGGTTTGAGTATCTTTCCTTAATTCCATGATTTCAGATTTGCATCTCAAAATCTACAATGCTGGGAGCATTTACACCATGGCAAATGACAAAAACTAAAAGTGGGAGATTTTTTCTTTCCCTAAGAAAAACTGTGATCATCAGAAACAGATCCATAAGTGATGTTTGTCAAAAAGTGATTTATTTGGAATTATTCCAGGAATGAGGGGATATGGCTTAATCCCACAGAGAAGCTCTGAAAACCCATTTACCTGATCAGGAACTAAGTGAGACTCTGGATTGCATGTAGTCTCACCAGTCATTGGTCAGGACTGCCACTAGTGAACATGTATCCTTTGGTACTTCCTGTTTCTGGGTGCAAAGATATTCTGGCAGTTTGAGGACAGAGGTGTGACAGCAGACACCAGTGCTGGCTGCTGGGAGTGAGAGAATCCAAAAGTGGTGAAGGGAAGCTAGGCCCCTGCACAGCTTGCCTGGCGCCCTGCTAAAGGAGTTACCCCCATCTTTTAAGACAACAGAATTTCCCAGCAACAGGGAGGTCTGGGGCTGGGCCTGAGGCTTTATCTCCAGACTCCAGCTGATGTTACTGTACTGCTTGTGAGTCTCACCTTGATAAGCCATGTGCCACGTGTTTTAAATGATTTTGTTCAGGAAGATCAAGTTTTATTTGGCTTATTCCAGTTAGTTTTCATGGAAACGTGGTTTACAGAAGAGTTTCAAATAGAACCACATCTCTTAAGTCCCTAAGGAATGCCTGATCCCACCCCTGAAAGTCCCCAAATATTGTAACAGTGAGGTCAAGCATTTAGTTACAGTATTTTAGATGTGGAAGGAGGGTTTCAGATCCCCTAATCCTTTAGAAAAGATAGACAAAGACTACATGCATGCCTAACATTTTTTGAGCCTGTCATAGTACTAGTAGCCAAATCTCTTGTCCAAATACCTACCAATGATTTTTTTCCTCTCAGCATTTTGGCTTCCAAGTTCATTCATTCATTCAACAAGCATTTAATGATGCATTATTATTTGTAAGTCACTATGGAAGTTTTGTTGGGTGCACCAAAATGAATCAGGTAAAAAGAAAACACATGTCTGTTGCCCTTGGTGACATATAATCTGGAATGGTGGCTTATAGAAATGTCAGAAAACTAGGTTTAAATTCATCAACCATCTGCAGGGTTATATATACTTTATGGTGTTTATTGGATGAGGCAGCTTGAAACCTGAGTTGCATTTGTTTTGTACAACCAACTTAAAGATTTAGTGAAGTGGCTGCCTATGACACGCAACTCAGCAGAGAAATAAAGTAGAAAATTATTTTTAAGGCTCACCTTTGGAGATGTGAAAGCATAACTGTTTTTTCATGTCAGCTATAGTCTTTACTCTTATATTCCTCAATGAGTGCTAATAAAACCTACAAGTGCAGACTATCTTAGGCAGAAATAAACATTATGCACTTGCAGTAATTAATTTATGGCAAAGTGTAGTCAGTAGGGTACAGTGTATTTGTGAAATTCTCAGAGTACTTGACAGCTTCTCATTGAAGCTGAAATAAGTGTATTCAGTAAGTGATAAAATGCTGAAGAAATGCTTACTTACCACCACAAGGGTTATAGTAAGCAATTTGGGGTGCTTTGCTTTTCTACTCAACCCAGAGGTTATGCATTCATATTATTGCACCATGAATACAATATTTTGTGAACTGAATAAAGGGAAACTTCATGAAAGTATTCTTTAAAACTACCTTTTATCAAACAGTATGCAAATGAGCTTCCAGATAAGCAGACCCTTATGAGGTCTGCACGAAGCCCCCTAACTCAAGGATTTGGGTTCAGATAATATTGAGGCAGCAGCAATTCCTAAAATCTCATTTCTTAGACGTGCAAATGGTTTAGCAGCTAGATGCTGTTAGCAAGATGATATTGGCTATTTCCAGAATCCCCGGGCAGCCCCTAGGTATACAGTTTTGTTGTTGGTAATCTCACTGTTTCAGTTCGGACTCCTCCAGGCAGAGCCTGATATGGGAAACCTTGAGTAAGTAGTTGATTGAGGGTGTGTACTTTAGAGAAGGGGAATGATGGGAAAAGCCAAACAAACATTATTTCAGGACAAGCCCAGCCTCCACTGTATCCCACAGGGAGCTCTGGAATTGGAATCACACTGCAGAGTTGGCGAACCTTGAGGCAAGGGACCCAGAGGCAGTTAATCCGAGAGTGACACCTATGCGGGGAGAGCTGGACTGTCTCCCAAGTGAGGTGGTTCCGTTCTGCCAAGCACAATTCTTGTTTTAAAGCTTTGGAGAAGGCGGCACCTGAGATCCAATATACACAGTAACTGTGTGGGGTGGCACATTTGCCCAATAAAGGAAGTCAGGGTTGAGCACCGACATCACCCACTGTACTCACCTAGAAATGAGGAAAGGAGAAAAAATGACAGGTGGGTGGTATATGAACTTAAGTGCTATGACAAAAATAGCAAAAATAATGAACCTTGTACTGATCAGCAAGTTGTGGCTACAAGAACATTTTGTTTCCTGATATGATTATTAGACTTGTCCTTCTGAAGCAAGTTAAAAGTTAATATAATAATGATCTCAACTCATCACTGATAAGATCTCAGCATAAAATATGGCCATAGGAAATGAGTTGGTTGTAATGACACTGGGGAAACTGGACCAGGAAAGAATGGGCTCATATCCTGGATGACAGAGGAGAAACATTACAGTAAGTAGAGTAATCCTTGGTCATGAGCTTTACTGTGGTGGTGAACATTTCACTTCCTTTCTCTATGTCAGTCTTCTGCAAACCCAGATTGACTCCTCCTGTGTTCCTAAGACATTACCTAGGTAGTGGCCAGAGCATTGAAAATCCTGGTCAGACATTACCTAGGTAGCATCCAGAGCTTTTCAGGTCCTGGGTAACTACTAATGGAATTTGTCATCAGCCACAGCCATCCTGAAGAACACAGATGGTGGAAACATCCTGCTTGGGAACAAGGGTTTAAGCTTAGGGGAAAGAAGGATCAATGACACTTTTCTTTGCCAAATATCTTACCTTTACATAGACATGTTTTCCTTCTTTCAAAATCCCAAGGGATTAGGGATGTCTGTTTCTCATTGGTCTACAGGTGCAGGTCAGAGGGACTTGGGATAATAACCTTTGCCCCCTCTTCCATTCCTCTAGTTAGCTCTGAGGGCACATAGAGCCCTTCCTTCTTCCCTCTCTTCATTTTACGTCCCTTTCTTTTCCCTTTTCCTTTCTTAATTACTCCCTTCCTCCTTTTAAAAAATGACTTCACCTTTCTTCTTTATTTTTGCCACCTCTCTGCTTTCTTTCTTCCTCTTTTCTAGCCTTATCCTCTTCTTCTCCCTGTCCATTTCCTAGGTCCAATCCTCCCTGCCAATTTCCCTCTCTCCTCTTCCTTCCTTCTTCTATCTCCCACCTTATCTCCCTTTCCCCATGTCCATCTGGGCTTTCTTTCCTCTCTGCTTCCCTTTCTCTGTCCTTGGTTTTCACAGCATATCAGTGGGTTCCTAGGCAGCCAGAATGCCTGCCATATTCATTCTCACTCCTCAGGCTCCAGTCTGGTCCAGAGTCCATTGACAGGGTTTGTCATACTTACTTCAGTGGACCTGACACAACCAAATATTCTAAAAGCCTATACTTAATAATTCCAGGAAATGCATCAAAAATGTGAGGCAGACAACTCAGCAGAGCCCTGGACTTGCTTCTAAACTACTTAACACAGGCTGAGCTACCCAGGACCCTGGCAGGCCAGTGTTTTGGATGAGCAGAACTACCAGCCTTAAGGATTCTTTTTCAGCTGCCCCAATTCTCAGTTTATGAATTCTTTGCAGCTCAAATAATGCTGATGAAAGTTCACCATCCCCACCAGCCAGCTTTGAACAAGACCTTTCTCAACTGACTCACTCTCATTACGCATCCCATCTGTCTCTGATGCTCGTCTGGCAGTCAAAGAGCCTGATGCGTTATGCATCTCAGAATATTACAAAGATTATGTAACCACCAGGCTATCAAAACCAGGAGACCAGAAATAATGGGAGAATCTCTTTCAAGGACTTTCTCCTTGGTTCTGATGTCACATAGGATAATGGTATTGGTTGGGGAATTTTAAAAAGGAATAAAAAAACACAATCACTGACATTAACATACATTCACAATCTTAACCTTTCTGAGGATTGACTCTGTTAGCTTGGATGAGAAGAATGGGGTGTTAAGTATCTTTTGACAATACTCTCCCCAGAATCATTAACCAATTTTGTGATTCAACAAAGACCCATAAATTGTTAAGGGTATTTACAGAGAGATGCTGTTTATCTATAAATACATAAAAGTAGAGGATACTATAGTTTTTATGGGTAGTTTAATGATATCTATAGGGTGATATGTTAGCCACAGAAATAAGTATACAGAAGGAATTAATATGAGTTGTTTTCACATTGTTGATTTGCTAATTTGACTAGATGAGTAGTGATTTTATGGCAAAGTGTTTGTTGGTTATCCTTATCCATGCTGCACCTGGCTCATTGGATAGTTTTAATTATCAGAAAGATTCAAGCAAATTAATTCACAAAAGACTCTTATTTCCAGTAGGCATGAAAAAGCGAACTCTGTAGAACATGTGGTGAATGAAATGGTGCTGAGCACGAAGGCCAGGAGTGCAGAGCCTCAGGAAACCTGACAGGCACAACCCTAAATTTCCAGCATAGTTTACTTGATAAGGATGCAAAACCTTTGTTTATTTGATACGTTTTATCCCCTGGGCCTGACATTCAGGTGGTGACTATGATTCATGGATTTCTCACAGAATTCAAGCATGGAAAGTGTCTGCACTTTAGTCTCCTGAGTATAGGAGTACCACAAGAGCCATTGCAACTTCATTATCCATCTTCCCCTGGAGCCACAGCTCTCTACTTTCCACATTTACTCTCAGAACAGGAAAGACATTTTCTTCTTCATTGGCACATGAACCAAACCCACAAAATGGCACCTTTGGCAGCTGACTCCGCACCACTTTACAAGTCTCCTTTCAAATCCAAAGATTTCCATCTGTCTTGACCCAAGTGCCTGTTGTTGGACAAAAATCTGCTTGGCTCCAGGTGGGTCATCTGACCACTTCCGATCCAATCAGCTATGACCAGGATGTAGCGCCATATAGCTATGCTCATTAATTTGGTGGAGGGAAGAGTAGTTGTTAGAAAATAAGGAAGTAGCTGGGAATATCAAAAGATGTCTGTGCATTTTTACAACATTCTAAAAGTTGAGATGAGAAACAATACCAGAATAACAGTCATGGAAAGGAATTGTAACAGATTAATGTACCTGTAATCATATTCTAATTTAAAAGTAATGTACTCAGAGGCCTTAAGCTCTCTACAAAAATATGAGGATTATACACAAATTTTAACTTACAGAAATTAAACACAATCTTCAAGATAATGCCCACAAAGTTAAAAACATTTCTATTTTTCATTAAAACAGCCAGTTCAAAGTAAACAACACTATATAATGGCTTTAAACTAGTGTATTAAAAGAGTTGTTGCTTAACTGATTTAAGTATTTTAAAACCATATGAAAGATGAATACTATCCCCAATTATTTGATTCTTCTTTCAGTAGAAAAGTTCTTATTTCTATCAATATGTAAGTTAAATTATCTTCTCATTTTCTACCTCTCCACTTTCTCCCTGAGGGAAACGTGTCTAATTCTCTACCTTTCAGGTTGACCTCTTGTGGCACCAATAACATCATTAATTATAAAAGTGACATGCAATAAACCCTGAGATATGAGTTTTATAAATAAAATCTATACCTCTGTCATCGCTGCCATTTATTCAAGTGCACAAACCTATAACTTCCTTCTTCAGCAGAAATCAATCAGTCACCAAGTCCTGCCACTTTTCTCTTTTTTTAATGTCTATCAAATCCACCTTTCAGCATCTTTTCCTTTTTGTGTACACGGCTGCTCCAGAAATATCCCCAAAGCATACTATTTCCTTTGTCTAACCTTTATGTTAAAAAGTCTTGTAATAATTCACCCCTTTTTTCAGAACCAAGTCCACTTTCATCATCCTTCCATCCTAGAATCTTCCCACCTGTCAACCTTTACCCCCTTCTGTGGTATAAAGTTGGAAGAGGAGAATAGAAAAGAAAAGGCAAAATATAGTATGGAGTTACGTGGCTGGTTCAGCTAAATGAGAAGAAATCCACCTGTCTTGGTATTCTTTCCTTCTTTATTAATATATTGGTCCCTGAAATGATTTCAGAGCCTCCCAGGAGCTTCTGAATGCACCTCCCCACTACTCTGCCTCCTTATCCATATATTATGCTCTTCTGTTAGAGGATGAATCAGAGGCAAGAGTGCAGGTTTTATTTAAAAAGCTTTTCTGCTTCTGCTCTTAAAATTCCAGTTTCTTTAATAAATTCTAGCTTGCATTTGTTTATAAGGGTGTTTTATGGAGGGGGTGCTTCGCAATCATTTTATATTTTAAAGAAAATTAATTTTGATATCTTTGTCCTCATACAGTCCTATGTGCACATTAAAAGTTTTTGTTTTTTTTTTAAATAAAGAAAGGAAAAGGAGATACATTAATATAGAATACAAAGGGATTAGAGTCACAAATGGCCCCTGGCATCTGGCTTGTGTTAAGTCTGGAGAAGTAGCCCCCAGCTAGTTCCCAACCCTCCCCTCTTGGATGGAGGGTGTGCCCATTAACTTTGCAGACAAACTGTTTCTGGAGGTCCCAGGTCTCCTATTGTTTTGAATTCCTAGTTTACAGCCCTCGTAGAGCTGATAGTGTCAAGCATGGATCCACCCTACAAATACTAACTTTGGGCACCTACTCTGTAGGTACCAAAAACAAAAGTGAAGGTGTACATGGAAGAGTTGAGTTGAAGTTTTACAGGCTCACACTCAAATACCAAACCTATTTTTATTTTTTAGTTGATCCCTTTTTAAGTTTTCTTTTTTTATTGTTGTTCTATTACAGTTGTCCCCTATTTTCCCCCTGTTGCTCTCCCTTGCCCTGCCCACCTCTCTCACAGTCAGTCTCTCACAGTCAATCCCCACCCTGCTGTCCATGTCTGTGGGTCATACTAGTTCCTTGACGAGACTCTTCCCCTTCTTTCCCCCACTTCCCTTCCCCTCTGGTTACTATCAGTCTGTTTCTTATTAGTTGATTCTTAATAGATTGTTTAAACATTCTCAGTGCTCCTGTGAAAATGGGGAGTAGGAATAAAATACTAGCTAGGCATGAAAGTGTCTGACACGTAACACCTAATCAAAGCATGATAGGTCCTTCTGCCTTTATTTGTCCTGAAATTAGTCTGTTATGCCAGTGCTAGAGAGACACATATTGTTGTCCAGGTGTCTCTTTAATAGAAAGGCATTTACTGAGCCCCTATATTCAATCAAGCATTGCACTAGGTGCTAGAGATACAATGAGGAGCAAGTCAGAGACCCTTTCTTCAAGATGCTCATTGTCTGTTGGATACATGGAGGGTGGGGGAACAGGACACCTATATTCACCTACAAAAGTGTGATCCAAATAGATTCATCACCTTCCTTCCTTTCCATTCCTCCCCATCCTTCCTCCTGGGGGAGGCAGAGTGTCCTTTAGCATAACAATCCTTGTAAGTTATCATTTGAAAGGCGGTCCATATTTCTACCACTTTGAACATGACTAATAATACTAATAATACTCAAATAATAGATAACATTTATTGAGAACTTAGATGCCAGGTATTCTTCTAAATGTTTTATATAATTACCTGATTTATGAATACATCTACTCTATAGAATATTTACTTTCTGTTATTCTATGTATGGTTAAGTAAGCTAAGACACAGGAATGTTAAGTAACTTGCTCAGTAATTAAAAAAGAATCGGTCTTGTAAATGTGAGGCTCAGCCCTAGGCACCGGGGTCCTGAGGTCTCGCTGCTCTCAGATGCAGAGTGTGTGTGTGTGGAGGGATCTTTAATGAAGCCAGAAACCTGGGTGAGGACAGAGGGGTGGATTCAGAAAGAGAAATGCAGGGAGAAGGCTTAGTGGCGCCCATCTGAAGGGAGCACTGCCTGGTCTGAAAGGAATTCCCAGAAAAGCAGTAGAGAAATCCTTTGATTCCCTTAGTATGTTTGAGCTTGGCTGGAACTGAGAACATGAGTTGTACATATGACTCAGCAGTTGAGTTCCCAAGATAGAGCTTTAAGAAAAGGAGCATGAAAGAAAGAACTTTTACTTAATTGGTAGTCTGGATATAGAAAAGATTTTTTTAAGTTTAAGGCAAGTCTTGGAAGGTAAGTAGATATATACCAACTCCCCCAATGCTACCCCAAGAAAAACTAAAAGAAAGAAGAAAGGATGGAGAAGGCCATTTCTGGCAGTGATCTGCATTAAGCAATGCATATGAATAGGAAGCCAACTTCAGAGGAATCACCAGTTGAACTTGCCTGGAGTTACCCTGCTGGGATGATGTAGCTGGAGAGGTTGGCATGGACATTATAAGCCATATGTTGGGTTAGTGTATGAGGAACTATTGAGGGCATCTTGGCAGAGGACTGACCTGGTCAGGTTTGGTTTACAAGGTTCACTCAGGCATGATCCAGAAGATGGCTAGAAGAAAGGTTCATAATGCTTCTGCCGCTATCCATGTGCTAAGTGTCACTCCCATATCCCTCTAAGCATGGCCTGAGTAGATGAAAGAAGAAGATACATATCTCATGTATGTTTTTGTATCTTTGAACTTCTCAGAAAAATAACAAACTGTGTATTGCTCATGGAGCAGATGAAAGATCACTTATAGTTTATATTTACATTGTGAGGAAGTTTAGTGATACTTCTGTCATGTGTACTATAAAAATACATTGGCCAAATGAAATCCGTATGCTGATTATGAAACAAAATATACTGCTCTATTTCACCACTTTTAATTTAATTAACAGATACCAATTAAGTATTTACTATATGCTGAATGGATGTGTTGTACTATGTCCTATAAGAGAAGCAAAGATTAATGCAATTACTTATACTACTGATATTAACACTACCAATAATGAGACTAATAAGATGGTAGTAGTAAGCATTTTAAGCGTGATGACTTATATTGACATTTTGCTAAATGCTTTACATGAATTACCTAACTCAGTCCTTACCAAAATGCTGTAAGATACATAGTTGTTGCTGTTATTTTTATTATACTGATGAGGAAACATACCCAGAGAGATATGGCACCAGACTGGACAGCTAGTTAGAGATAAAGCTGGGATTTGAAATTTGTCTGACACCAGATATTGAATGTTTAACTTGATACTCAAAGAATTTAGATTTTTCTTGGGGTTGTGAGCCACTTAAATGGGGACTGATAAAAATGTTACAAGACAGATATTTTCTTAACTCACATATACTCATTTTGTTAGTTGACCACATCTAGTTGGAGAAGATCAGGGAAAATTTTGTGGGGGACAGACAGAGTGCTGTGTTTCAGGTTGGGTTTCCCTAGAAGCAGATCATCCCTGAGACCAGCACTGAAGCATGAGCAGTTTATTTGGGAGGTGATCCCAGAAAGTTGGCAGGGCTGTGGGAAGGTGAGAAGGGAATAAAAAGCATGTTCTAGAAGCAGCCAGCACTGTGGACAACTGAGGCTGCATCCAAGGAGGACTCTAGGAAACTATGTAAAACATGCTTTAGAATAATGCCACTCATAAGGTGAGGAAGCTGAGGTACTATTCCAGTCTTTTATTGACTAAAGGCTGCTCCTGGCTTCATTAGCAGCTCAGTGTTTCAGTGCCCCAGGTGTGTGCCCTCAGGCAATGAGTAAAATGAGGTTGGGATGTGCTGGAATGGCATGTGTAGGGAAGAAATGGACTGGGCACCAGTAACATCAGCTATAACATTTGAATTATACCCAGCCCTAAATGTAAAGAGAGCAGAAAACAAAGTCTTTATTCTGGTCAGTTGTGTGCCCAGCTAGAAATCGCAGGTTCTACTTCTGAAGAAGGAAAGGATAGATACAGGGAAACCACTTGCAGTCTTGGCTACAATGTTAGGGGTGGGGAGGCATGTGATCTATGCAAGAACTAGGGGTCTAGGGAGGTTTCCCTGAAAAAGTGGAACAACCTCTGAAAGCTGAGATCAGTCAAGCATGTGCAGTATGCAGTGTGTGGTGTGCAGTGTGTGTGTGTGTGTGTGTGTGTGTGTGTTTTGTGGTGAGGGATAGTAGCAGCAAAGGGACTGAGGGAGAGAACATGACCAATTAAAGCACCTAACAGACAGGCAATGTGGTAGGTGTGCAGGAGTTAGGGGAAGAACAGGGTGCAGTGAGGATGGAGAATAAGTAGGTGGGGTGCCAACAAGGTGAGGTTAACGTGAACTTGATGCACTTAAATACCTCCCCCACAAGTAACATGCAACTTGGACCCAGCTGACGGTCAGCATTATCTGATCACTGAAGAGTGAGTGTAATTGTAAAATCTTCAGGTGCTATAGCAGATGGTGGGTGAGACATCTGGGAGCAGCCTGCCATTCAATGCTACTGAAATCCTGCCAGGGGTGGTTACCTATGTTCCTTGGGAGATACTTGGCTATGAAGAACCTAGGACTCAAATGGACTTACAGAGAAAGGAAGTTTATCTTCCAAAGAGAGAGGTGTGTGGTCAGACTCCAGTGTTGAGGGCTTCCGCCACTTCCCCGTAGTTCTCTGGGCTCTTTCCTCCTCTGTATCAACTTAGATTTCACTTGGCTCTCTTGCTGGTTTTGAGTGCCAACAGTGATGAGAACAAGGTGTTGCTTTGTCTAGTGGGAGAGAAATAATCCAGCTCCCTAGCTACAGGATAAATGTCCTTCTTTTCAGTCTTATTAGACTGACTTACATATTGAGCCCACCCTGAACCATTGATGATTACCAGGATAATTTCAAGGGCAGATTGGCTGAAGTTTGAAACCCAAATCACCATCAGGAGGACAGGAGCTTCACCACTGGCGTAGACCAGCAATTTTCAACTGGTGTGCTGCAAGAAGATTTAAAACATGCAATTCTTGATCATTTAGCCTGGGGTACTGACCTTTTACCCTTAGACTATCAAATAAAAAAATGATAACAGCCACCACAACAATAGCCATCTGGTATGAATGAAGCAAAACTACACCTATTTTTGTTAAATCAACAAAAAATATAATGCATTTTTTGGTGAGCCACAGAATTTTAGCAATTAGTTTATGTGTGTCATGAAATTGAAAAAGGTTGAAAATTGCTGGCCTAGCACTAATCAAGAGTCACTTCTGGAGGTGAAGATGTTGTTACAGTCTTGGGCGTAGAGTGGATACTTGAACAAAATAATGATTTTTGAAAGGAAGGAGAAAAGGAAGAATGATATTGGGCTGATCACCAAGATATTTTCTTCACTTCTAATCCCATGAGTTCTTCAGAAAACATAGGACTAATAACCAATACATTTCTAAGCATAGATTTCCTGAAAATATTCATTGAAGGCAACACTATTATAGTTGAAAGCCCAGATGCTGGGCTAAAATAAACATCTGTGTCTAAATGGAGGCTCTACCCTTTACCAGATCTGTGATCTTAGACAGTTTAAATTTTTGGTTATTATTGTCTATCCAATTAGAACACCGATGATCATCTCTATTACAAAGAGTTGTGCAATTGTGGAAATTAGATGATATTTGTAGAAATCCTGGAATAGGATTTTTAGGGTCATGGTTGAGAAACCAATAAATTTTAAGCTAATATATTACCTATTTCCTTAATATAAAATGTTTCTCTTCCAGTTATACTAAAATAGAGGAAGAAATTTAATGCGATTGAATTTTTGATCTATAAACTCCTCTGGGGGAATTAGTATGACTTTTTAGTGACTTCCTAAGTGTCTAGTTTACAAATCTGGGTTTTGAAATGCAATAAAAGTGCAATGAGCAAACTGTGCTAACAAGGAAAATGGGGACGGACTCATAGATGGAGGGAGGATGACAGTGGTGCAGTGGGGAAGGGTAGAGGGTAGAGGGATTGAGCCAAAAGGACTCATGGACATGACAGCAGTGTGGTGACTGCTGGGAGGATGTGGTATAACGGGTCTAAAGGTAATGGGAAAAAATCAGTAAAGAGTTTAAATAAATAAATAAATAAAAAGCTTTTGTGATATGAAAGCATAACCAGGATATTAACATTTCCTTGTATAGACAAATTACTGAGCCCCTTTAAGGAACAGATGGACTTAAACATGAATGAGTGAAATGATGACCTAGGCATAATTAGTGGGAAGTGTTATCAGACTGGGGATGTGTGGAATCAGAGAAGCCTCCAGACACCTATCTTTCACCACCCCAAAACCATAGAAGGTTGGGGGAGTGTGGGGGAACTTATTTCAAAGAATCACTGCTTATGCCAAAACACATCCAACCGTTTTATACTTTTGCAATCTCTCCTGGGAGAAAGAAGATAATTTTCAAGGCAGCTAAACCCACGTAATCACTAAAACATAAATGGAATTAATGGAATAGATTTTATCCCTCTCACATTCATCTTGAATAAATCACATGAAGTTGCGGCATTTCTGCATTTCTCACACACGCTGTCCTCTCCTTCTAATGGCCATACATCTGTCTTTAAATATCAGATAAATAGATTATTTGCCTAGAGTCTGGGGAAAGGCAATATTGCTCATAAATAGTTATCAAAAAGTCCTGCCTGTGCCATCCAGCTGGCATTTACCGTTGGGACTGCTGCATACTGAGAGAATGTGTGAATCAGAGAAGTGCAGGGAAAGACCCCTCCTCCCTCCCTCCTCTCTTCTGGTCCATTCACGAAATGAAAGTGCACTGTTCTCTGGTCTGCAGCCTGACAAAGCCACATTGAGAGGACATGCCTTGATTTTTCCTTGAACAGCTTATATTGAAAACTGAAAGCAGTTGGCTCAGGGGCTCTTGAGCAAAAGTACGTTAGTCCCAAAGGGGGGGAAAAAAGGAAAAAACCCTCTAAGAATGGTAAATATTCTTTGTGCTGAGTTACTATTTTTTATCTGCAATCTAAAAGCACTTTGTAATGATCTCATTGACATTCCCCAACCAGAGGCGAAGGTCAATCCAGACGCACAGGATAAAAGAATTCTTTCTTGTCATTTTCAGTCTTTGGAGCCTAAACTGCTCCTTTGTTAAAACTAATCAAAGGAAGAGAATTTTGGACTGGGATGTAAAAAGTGAAATCATTAGAAATGGTGGTGTTTGATCAGGCTATGCTTCTCTAACTCAGATAGGCCACCTGGGGTTCTGGCCTGGTGATTCATGAAACCTCAGGATAAAGTCAGATCAATTGTACTGGAACCTTTGTTCTACAAAGGCTCTATAGACACTTAAACAAACAGGAGTATATGCACAATTTGCTTACATAACAAGATCTCTAGCATCAGAAAATTGGTGCTTTTAGGGAGCATCTTTTCATCCTTAGCAGCCACCTGTTAACCACCTTTGAGTATCGGTGTTTGTCCTATTTCTTGCACACTTGGTGTTGTGGTATGGCTGCTGTCCTACCAGGGATCAAGGCTGTGGGCAAGGTGACAAGGAGGGAGCAGGTGACTGGCGCAGTGTCAGCTGCCCCTGTCTCCCTTTTAAGGGAAGAAAACACTTTCCAGGATCCTCTCTTAAAAGAGGCCACTTCACTCTCAATTGTCAGAATTGCATCATATTTCATCCCTACTTGCAGGGACAGTTACACACCAGAAACCAGAATTACTTTGATTGGCTTAGGCCATTTAGGATTCTGTATTCAGAATGCATAACATTGCCATCTTGAACACACTTCAACTTCTCTTGACAAGGAGAAAATGCCTATTTGTTACTCGATTAATCACAAAAAATATTTTACATATTAAAACAAGTATATATTATATGAAAAATGCAAAATTTGTGTTCAACTTTAAGACAATTTTTGAAGAAATTGTATGCTTTCAGCATGCACTTTAAGCCTGCCTTAGCATACCCATGTAAGTGACCCTTGCCCTCACCAATTCCATTTTCATAGAGAAGGCAATCTTTGAACCTTACAATCTGAGTATGTTGCTGTCTTACTTAACACTGCTTAATACCATCCCACCAGCATTGAGATAAAATCTAAACCTCATATTGTGATTTGGAAAACTTCTGAACCTCTTGCCACTGCTCTGCTCACCTTTGAAGCTTTCGTTATACTTGTTCCATTCTTCAACTCAGCTAAGCAGTCTTGCCATTGGACCTGGTGTACAAGTCCTCTTCTCTCTGGGTCGCTCTACTCCCACCTCTTGTGCTTTCTTTCTGCTGCCTAACTCTCAGCCATCCTTGTAGCTGTTACTTCTGAGAAGTAACCATCCTTGATGGTTCCCTGACAAGAGCTCATGACTCTACCTTTTGCTCCTTCTCTACCCTGTGGTTGCACTGTAGAGTTCTTTACCAGAATTGCTGTAAGTTACTCAACCTACAGAAGTTTTCCATCTTGTCTACCTTGTCAACTGTTTTATCCCCACTTCCTAAGCATATTACCTGGAAATTATCTTGATTTTTAGTTTGTTCCTAGTTAGGTGAAGTTTGTTGAAATACCCTCACTCACTTATTTACAGCACGTTAATTTTACATGGGAAGCTCTATCCCTTCCCTTAGAGTCTGAACAAAGAGCCAAAATCCAGAATTAAGAAAGGGATAATTGCCCAATACGACTCTAGTACTTAGTTCATCAGAAGATTTAGTGGAATATGAGAATTTTATTTCAGCCCCTCCTAGGAGAACTTCTTTTTCCTTCAATTAAATAAGACATTTATTTTGGTTATGACATGTTTTGTAAAGATGCCTGTCATCTCATATTTAAGGCTTTGTTGTTGTTGATTTTGTTTTCCTTCAAGGCTACAAACAAGAGTGTGGGGCCTAGAATACTTACTAAGCTGGCATTTCTCCTTTCCATTCCTGGATTTTTGGTGGGTCTTGTTGCCATTTATTTCAGGCAGCCTGGAACTTGGCAGCAGGAAAGATGGCACCTGGGTGGTCCAAGGGATCAGCATTACTACTGGCACCTCCAAATTTATGGTTCATGTTTCAGAAGAAAGGTAGAGAAAGAAGTCATCTGAGCTCCCAGTTCCAGCCTTTTGTGAATCTAGACTCTTCCTTGGACCCCTAGCTGCGTAAATCAGGACATGTCCTTTTTGCTGAAGCTATTTCGAGTTACGGTTTGGTCATTCACAAATGCATAGCGAATAAAGGATTTGGAATTGGAAGTGTCACAGTTGGTTAGCTAGAAGTATTATCTTAGTGCTTGTGGCCAATGGTGAGGGGAGTTATTCTCACCTAAACTACTGAATATTCTATGATTAGAAAAGAATAGGAAAGGTGCCAGGAGAGAAAAACAAAAACCGAAGGTATTTAGTTGTCTATATCATATGCACCCCCTTCACTGCAGCTTTAGCTGAATTTATGAATTGTCTTTATATCTAGAGTGTGAAGCTTCCTTTGGGCTAGTGGAAATGGGCAATTTTCTAAAAATTCAGCAAATGCCAAGACTAGTTCACAGAAACTTCTCAAAAGTCAATTGAAAAGTTTAATTTAAATTCAAATTATATGAGTAAGTCAGAATTAGCCAAAATACATCATATAATAAATTAGGATCAAAAGGACATTCCTGTCTTAACACTTGTGTTTTAGCTCCACAGGATAACCTCTAGTTTTCAAAATATAGCGAATAGCCAAAGTTAAACATTTCTGTTAAGACTATTAAATATTTCATTAAGTTTTACAAAATTATAGTGAGCACACAGCAGTACCAAATGCTGGCAGAGTTTCTGTGAAGCAACAGAAACTCTCGAGGCTGATAGGAATGCAAAATAGCACAGCCTCACTGGGAGCCAGTTTGGTGATTTCTTACAAAACTAAATGTACTCCTACCATCTGACCTAGCAATCATGCTCTTTAGCATTTAGTCAGAGGAGCTGAAAACTTACGTCTACATGAAAATCTGCACACAGATGTTTATAGGGGCTTTATTTATAATTGTCAAAACTTGAAAGCAATCGAGATGTCCTTTAGTAGGTTAATGGATAAACCGTAGCACATCCTGACAATGAAATGTCATTCAACACTAAAAATAAATGAGTTATCAAGCCATGAAAAGACATAAAGGAACCTTAAGTGCACATTGCTCAGTAGAAAGCCAATCTAAAAAGACTACAGATGATATGATTCCAATTACATGGCATTCTAGATAAAGCGTAACTGTAGAGGTAGTAAAAGAGTGGTAGCGGGGTTTGGGTGAGAGGGATGAGTAGGTGAGGAACAGGATATTTAGGGCAGTGAAAATACTCTGTAGGCTTATCAGTTATAATGAACACACCACTTTGGTGGGGGATGTTGATAATTGGGGAGGCTATGCATGTGAGAGGTCAGAGGTATACAACATAAAGCATCTCTGTACCCACCCTCTCCAAGACTTTCCTGTGAACCTAAAACTATACTAAAAAGTAAAGTTTTAAAAATACAATAACTTTGAAAACACACATACAAACATACACAATGAACTTATTTGGCCAATTGATCCTCGGGGAACTAGGCTTTCCCCATTGGATCCATTCATGTTCTTCACAGGTTCATTTGACCCATTTAAATTGACACCAATGTGTGCACTTGCTGGAACAAGGCAAGAAGTCCAATGCAGGTGAATGAAAAGTTCAGATAGGAAAGCATAGGAACTTAGAAAGAAAAATTCCAGATATCCTACACAGAAATATTTTCACTGATACTTCTCCAAGGGTAAAGGAAATAAAGGAACAAACAAATGGGACTATATCAAACTGAAAAGTTTCTGTTCAACTAAGGAAAATGCCAGCAAAATTAAAAGGAAACCAACTGTCTGGGAAAACATATTTGCTAATGATACCTCAGACAAGGGTTTGATATCCAAAATATATAAAGAACTAATGCAACTCAACACCAGGAAGACAGACAGCCCAATTAAAAAAATGGGCAAAAGACCTGAACAGACAACTCACTGAGGGAGACATACAAAGGACCCAAAAGCATATGAAAGAATGCTCAAGATCACTAGCCATCAGAGAGATGCAAGTTAAAACCACTATAAGATACCACCTCACACCTGTCAGAATGACTATCATCAACAAATCAGTAAACAGCAAGTGCTGGTGAGGATGTGGAGAAAAGGGAACCCTGGTGCACTGTTGGTGGGAATGCAGACTGGTGCAGCCACTATGGAAAACAGTATGGAGTTTCCTCAAAAAACTAAAAATGGAACTGCCTTTTGATCTAGAGATTCCACTGCTGGGATTATACCCAAAGTACCCTGAAACACTAATTCAAAAGAACCTATGTACCCCTATGTTCATAGCAGCCCTATTTACAATAGCCAAGTACTGGAAACAGCCTAAGTGCCCATCAGTGGATGATTGGATCAAAACACTTTGGCACATTTACATAATAGAATGCTACACAGCAGAAATAAAGAAGAAATGTTTACCTTTTGCAACAACATGGATGAAACTGCAAAGTATTATGCTTGGTGAAATAAACCAGTCAGTGAATGGCAAATACTATATGATCTCACCCATTACAGGAGACTAATGATTTAAATAAACAAGCAAAACAGAACCAGATACATGAATACAAGGAACAGACCTTCAGTGTGCAGAGGGAAGGGGGAGGGGAGAGGGGCAAGAAGAGGCAAAGTAGGAGAGCAGTTTAGTTAAGGAACTAGCATGGATGACCCATAGACATGGACAACAGTGGGATTGACCTTGGTGGGGAGGATAGGGAGGGTGAGGAAGGGGGAGAGCAGGGGGAGGACATGGGATGAATGTAATACAATAGAATTAAATTAAAAAAAAGAGTGCAGCTAAAAGAGGTTCTCTTCCTTAGGAGAAGGCCTACAGTGTGGCTGTCCGACACTTCCCCTTCAGCTCTGATCTGATCATGAGCTGTCTCATTTTTTAGATAATTTGGGTTTTTTGTAGTTAAAGGACCTACTTTCCAATACTTGACTCAGCCATTTACTAAGTATTTTAAACTTGTGTATGTCAGAATAAGTTAGGTTATGTTACAGTAAGTTTCAGTGCCTTAACACAACAATGTTCAATTTTTTGTTCATATCCACATCCAATGATTTCACAAGAAGTAACTCAGGTCATTTTTACTGAAGGATCTCTCAGGAGCCACATCAAAGTAGAGATTCACTATCTGAACCCACCACCTCTTTGGTCAGCTCAGCAAAGACAAAAAGAACGTAAAAGATCAGACGTGGGCTCCTACATTCTTCTACTCAGAAGTGATATTTCACTTCCATTCACATTCCATTGGCCAAAGCAAGTCATTTACACTTCAAGTGGGCAGAGAAATCCTCTATGTACCTGGTTAGAAGAGAACTAGAAATGGGTGAACATTAGTATTGTCAACCACAGGCAATTAATTGTTCTGTGTCTGTTAACTCATCTGTAAAATGAAGGTAGTAATATCCATGTCACAGAGCTATTTATGAAATTGAAATTAAAGTAATAAGTGTAAAAGGCCTAGTGCTGTGTTGGGTAGTCAGAAATAAAAATTAAGTGCTGTTATTTTCATGAACATCTATCTTTAGGGTAGACTATTTGGATAGTATCATTTTAGGTAGTTTTTAAAGTATTAATATATATAAGGTTAAATTAATGAATTTTTTCTTGAATGAATAAGTTCTTCCATTTCTTTGATATCATCATCTACCCATTTATTCAAGCTAGAAATGTAGACATCACCCTAAGTATTTGCCTTTTCCTCTCTTCCCTAGTTTATTTAGTTCAATAATTCCTGTCAATTCCACCTTATGAATATCTTTCCATCTCACAGCCAACACCTATTCCAGACCACCATCATCTTCTCTCAAGACCTTAGCAGAATCCTTACAACTGGTCTCCCTAGTGTCCAAGCTTGCTCTTCTCCAACACCTATTTCACACGGAAGTCAAAGTGATTTTTTAAACTGCGGGTATAAATTAGCTTCTCTCTGGATTACATTCTTAAGTGGCTTCCCATTTCATATTTTATGAAGGCCTACAAAGCTCCCTGAGCCTTGGCAGCTCTTCTGCATAAAATTACATTCTAGTTCCATGAAGATGAGAGAGCCATCCACTGTTTCTCCAATTTGCTTTCACTGAATTCCGGTGCATTTGGCCAAAGTCCTTGGTGTACATCTTTGTTGCCACATGGGGTCATTCTCTCCTCTTTGAAAGGAAACTGTATTCAAAATGTAGTAGACTCAACAGCCAAATCTGCCACCTCCCTTGGGTGCTCTGAGGACTCTGACATTCCCAGAAGAATAGATACATTATTCTTTGCTCCACATGTCAAAAGCCCTAAAATGACCAGTGTGTCACAATAACTCAAAGGGCTGTAAACCTCAGTGTGATTGCAGTCTGTATGCCCACTCAAAAAAATGTTTATTACCTGGCTAGTATGGCTCAGTGGAATGGTGTCGGCCTGGAAACCCCAAGGTCGCTAGTTTGATTCCCAGCCAGGGCGCATAACCAGGTTGCAAGCCAGGTCTCCAGCCAGGTCCTTAGCTGGAGGCAGATAAAAGGCAACCATACACTGATTTTTCTCACCCTTTATTCCTCCCTCCCTGCCCTTCTCTTTGAAAATAATGAATTAAAAAAAGTTTATTAGCTTATCTTAAAATTTTTAAAAAATTTATTGGGGTGATGTTGGTAAAATAAAATTATATAGATTTCAGGTGTCCAATTCTATACTACATCATCTTAATGTTGAATTTTGGGTTTACCACCCAAAGTCAAATCTCCTTCCATCACCCCTTTACCCTCCTCTACCGGCCCCAACCCCTTTTCCTCTGGTAATCACCGTACTGTTATCTGTGTCTGTGAATTTGTTGTTTTGCCTGATCCCTTCACCCTTTTCACCCAGCCCCTGAATGCCCCTCCCCTCTTACAGTTGTCAGTCTGTTCTCTGTATCTATGAGTCTCTATTTGAAAGTTATTTGAGAGTTTATTTTATTCATTATATTCCACATATAAGTGAAGTCATACGGTATTTGTTTTTCTCTGACTGGCTTAGTTCATTTAGTATAATACTCTCTAGATCCACTCATGCTGTTGTAAAAGTCAAGATTTCCTTCTTTTTATGGCTGAATAGTATTCCACTGTGTAAATGTAATAAAGCCTTTTTTATCCACTAATCTACTGGTGGATGGACGTTTGGGCTGCTTCCAAATCTTGCTCTATTGTAAATGATGCTGCAATGAGTCCAACAGTGCATATATTCTTGCAAATCAGCGTTTCAGTTTTCTTAGATGGCACATAGAATTAGACATGAGGCAAATTAAAAATGATTGTTGTCCTTCACTGACTGGCTTATTTCACTAAGCATAATACTCTCCAGTTCCATCCATGTTGTTGCAAAGGGTACAAGTTCCTTCTTTCTTTCTGCTATATAGAATTCCATTGTGTAAATGTACCAAAGTTTTTTGATCCAATCATCCACTGATGGGCACTTA